>VXAC01000892.1:869713-912892 GCA_013399225.1 Rhipidura dahli
AAAAAAAAAAAAAAAAGAAAACACAAGAGTAGGAATGAGGCCAAGAAGCAGGCATGGACTGCAGACAGAGATCAAGACTACCAAAGACCCCTGAAGCCTTCTGACCTATTTCCAGAATGGCCTGCACACAATAATTCATCTGCATAGAAAGTGAGGAACATATCTTCAGGGGGGAGAAACCTATTCATAAGAAAGTATTCATCCCAAAGTCCAGGTGGTGCTGGGGTGCCGGACATCCCATCAGCAGGACCAGTGCAGGCACCAGAATGGATGATTCCTTCCTTCCTCCCTTCCTCCCTTCCTCCCTTCCTTCCTCTCTTCCTTTCTCTCTTCCCTTTTACCCTACCCCTCTATCCAAAACTCACTTCCACATGCTTATATAGCGGGCCAGGCACTAACATACCAATTTCCATGTCAAGTGTGTGATTTACAAATAAAACTTTCTGATTGCAGATCCTCCGACTCCTACCATTCCTTTTGACCATAAGCATTTACAAATCTTAGCTACTTGCTTTCTTTTTAGGGGTGAGATGTCACAATGTCCTCCCACATTTTAACTTCCAGTTTAAAATATGCCCTCCTATCTGGTTTGTTAGGGCCATTAATGTGTAACATCCTTGGCCTGGTTCTGTTTCCTTTGTTCTTCAAGGACAATGGAAACTTAAAATGATCAGTTAACTATTACCCATAAAAGTATTTCAGTTTAAGAAATTCCTCTTTCTGTCTCTCTTACTCAAGCACTAGGTTTCACCTGATCTAGAACTGAATTATAAAATGAGTAGCTAGGTCTGCCATGAGAGTAAAAAATATTTCACAACCCATTCAAATCAAACAGTAATGTTTGAATTAAAACCACTCCTTGTCAAGAAGAGTTAGTGGTAGTGAATTCAATTGATGAAATCGCTTCATCAATTAACTGGCATATCAAAAATGAGGAATAGTGTTCAAAAGTAATTTGCTGTTGAGTGCAAGCACCCCAAATGATCTTCAATATGAGCTTTGAAAATTAACCTTGAAGATGAACTCTGAACGTTTCTTGGAGTATTTTTCACTCTGGCCTCATACAAAAAATAGACACTAAGGCATTCCCTTTTCTGTAATTAATATTACCCAAATAATTTTTTCCAAGGACATTAAGTTCAACTTTAGATGCTCTTTGCAGGAGTATTCCTACTAATTCCATTATCATTATTTCCACGTCATACTTAAACAAGAAGACCTTTATAATTTTGTCAGCAGTTCTGCATAACTAACATGTTAAATGGAAATATATAAAATTACTTTTTTTTTCTGTTTTGTTTTTCCTCAAGATCTTCCAGTGTATTTCTTTTTTATATCATTTGCTGTTAATAAGTATTTATCATCTATTTATATTTTGGATATATTTACAAAATACCTCACTTTAAGGTAATATTTCAAATTAGTTAATATTTAATTATCACTAATGAAAATGTAAATATGTCTAGCACGTTTCATTACAGCATTCACAGGGAAAATCCATTCAAATCAGTCCAATTGTTGGAGGACTGTAAATGTCAATTTATGACATTTTTCAATCTGTAAAGAAAGGTAAACTATTCTTATTATTATTGCAAACACCTCAGTAATTTATATCAGCATTTTTTCTCAAATGCTCAGGCCATGTTTCTTTCATTCAGCTTCAAGTTTTGTAATTGCATTTAGAACATTCACCTGCCACATCCTGTTCTCTTTGGGCCACAGCAATTATACCTCACAGTTGGTTTTCTGTGGAGTTTATAGTTTGGAAGGAAGATTTAAATATGAAAATGCTGATACTAATATTAATTTTTACTAGTATTTTAAATTATTATTACTTTGCTTGCCAGAGACATAGGGATTTTACAGAGGAACTCAAATGATTGTCATATGTACCCTAAATGCATCTGCTACATCCATTATCATCAGGAATATGATGATTCTGACTGCTTTGTATTCAGTTTGTGCAAGTGTCTATATTCACTAGGTTTAAGACAAGTATCAGCACAAGGCAGAGAGAGAGACAATGCTTAGAAAAAGATAAGTCATATTAGATTCTTCCCAAATAACCAGAGAACAGGTGAGTATGGTGTCACTGACTGACACTTCTCTGGGTAACATGTGGCAGTAAACTGCGATATTTTATGTGGCATTTGTAAAGCCCATCTTTTTAAAGGACAGTGGATTCACTTGGTTACTGTCACATCTGTATGCTATAAAAAGGCAGTCTTATGCCTGTGGCTCTTGCCATATTGGTGACTAAAGGAACTAAACCAAAAAAGAACAGCAGACCTCACTGTTCTTTCTTCAAAGAGACATTCAGAAAGGATATGTCTGTAAATTGTCCTAGAATATAATCCTACACCCAAATTCATTTTGATCTCTGTTACTTAGAGCAGTCTGCTTCACACATTTACCACTGAGCTCCTTTCTGGTGATCATTCTAGTGTTTCAAGGTTTGGGGGTTTTTTCCCTTTTTTTTTTCTGTGTACAACAAATGTTGATTTACTGGTGTAAGGATCAGGCATAAAAGTAATGGAGCAAACCTAGACTTTATTTCCTTGGGCTGAGACACTTGTTTAGGATGAGAAAGCTCAATAACTCTAACATAATGCAGAAGTAGCAGCATCTGAATCCAGATGCATTTGCTACAACCAGTTCAGAATCTCCCAGTATATTAAGTGTATTTGCCTTTTATAAGAAATTGCACATCTGTTTCCCTCTTTTTTCCTCTAAACTGTTTATAACCTGTTTTGAGCTATTTCTGTCAAGACTGGGTAAGACTCAAGTGAGGCAACAGTTGAATCCTATTATTTTGGTATAACAACTCTTCTTTCCCTCTAGCAAATCTTATCAGTCTCTCCCAGTCACCAGTGTCAGTTAGTGTTAACAGCAAGGGAGTCACATTTTCCACATGGTATGCAGACCTCTTCAGCAGACTTCTACAGCATATATCTGTGTTGCAGGAGTTATTCTCCAAATCAATAGCCAGAAGAGATGAGAGCTTTAAATATTAAGGCAGTTATGTCAGCACACTCCATCTCAGCATGAAAGCTGAGAGTCTGACAGGTTTTGTTCTCTGTGGTTTCCAGACACTCTCTCACATATGTACAAATTATAAAGTGGTGGGCTTTTTGATTCTTGTTTTGTTTTGTTTAGGGTTTTTTGAAAACTTTCTTTTTCCACAAGAGCTTTCTCTATTGCCTCTGTTTTCTGTTTACTTCTTCGCAGTAATTCTTACATGTAATGGTCCAATATTTCCTCAGGAGAAATTTCTATGACCAGATAATCATAGACTCATAGAATGGCATGGGTTGGATGGGATCTTAAAGATCATCTAGTTCCTGACAATTGACAAGGACATCTTCCAGTAAATGAGGTTGCTCAGAGCTACATCCAAACTGGCCTTAAAAAATTAAAGGAGAGCCACAAAATGGCTATAGGGATGAAGCACCTCTGCTACAATGAATTGAATTTGCTCAGTATGGTTTTTTTTCAGTTTTCAGGGCGAACGAATTGTGGCCTTTCAGAATCTGAAGGGAGCCTACAAGAAAACTGAAGAGGGACATTTTACATGAGCATGTAGTGATAGGACAATGGGAATGGTTTCAAAGTGAAAGAGAGTAGGTTTAGATTAGATATCAGGAAGAAATTCTTTACTGTGAGGATGGTGAGGCACTGGAACTGCTTGCCCAGAGAAGTTGTGGATAATGAGAGAATTGGAAAGAAAACACATAGAAAGTTCAAGGCTGCAGCCTGAGTATAGTTAATGTTGTCTCATTCTCACATTTTCTTTCTTATTTCCAAATGCAAGATTAGTCACTTTTAGGCATAAATCATACAGGTATCTCTATTTAAGTCTCTTTCTCTCGTTGTGTATGTGAAACCTACCACTTATCAAAAGAGCTTCAAGTATCGTGTTTTTATTCTTTGTTGTTAAATATTTTATATTTTTTTATGGACTAAATAATACAATATTTTCAACCAGTTCTAATTTGCATGTAGGTCAATAATTTGCTTTAAAACACAGATTGCTTGCAATTGGATAAAAATCACTTATTTACACTTTTCATTATTTAGCATCTTCAGCAGAAGGCTGACTGCTCCCAGACACCTTCCTTGGGTACATAAGAAGCGAACAGATTAAAATCAATCAGGAATACAAATGTATTTTTAACTGCCTCTCAATTTTTGCTTTCATTATATTTTTAAAAACTTATATTTTCTTCCTTTTTTTTGGGTTAAGAGTTTAATTGTTTTGGTTTAATTTTATTTTTAAACAAAAGAGCATTTGCATGCATTCCTTTGCATGTAAATGCCCCTTTTCTAGATCTTTTAAAAGATGAATAGATTTCAAAAATACCATTAATAACATTGATGACAAAAATAAGAAAAAAAATACTTGATAAAATATCTTCCCATTAATGAATTATCTGAAAAAGCCTTTTGTACCTGTGGTTTTGTTGTTATACTTTTTGCACCTTTTCAAACTGAATATTTAAGCTTCTTCTCATAAGCTATGAGAACTGTTAGTGTATTCTTTTAAAGGCAGGAATTCAATGTTTGATAGGTCTTAAGCATGAAAAAACACTTCTCTGTTTTCAGAAAAACTATTAAAGTCAATTTGACTGCTTCTTTCATCAGCTAAACTTAATATAGACAAACATGAATGCTTAATGAAGCAAACAGATCCCAACCAAAAAAAATATATAAGGACTTTGAGACATAAAGCAAGTATGGCACAGAGATTTACACTATCATAACTCTTAAACAGAAATCTAGAACACCAAAACTGAGGTCTTTCCTAGGATGTTTCCCCTTTACCTAAAATGGGCATGAGTTATTTCCAGATATGCTTTGCCTAATTCGTGTTTTCATTCTGAAATTCAGTTTTACTTTTCTTAGGATTATACTCTGTAATGTCTGGGTATGTTTAATTTAATTGCTTAATGATTATCATTTAAGAGGTGACTAATGGGCACCGCCTTAACTACATTAATAATACACACTAGATGTTAATAAAGATATTTGAGTTAAATTTCTAAATTTCATTTTAAATATTCAGCTGCTTTAGGGAAAGAAATCATTAGATAGTCCTGATAACTGCAATTTTAAAACAGATGCCTATAAACAAATAAGTGAATTCCAATCCAAAATGTTCTCTTTTTCATTTAACTTTGTTTGTGAATATACATGTCTAGGGACAGGTTTAGATCAGACCAATGAAAGGACTGTAGTGGCATGGAATGCAACATTATTGCTTTGCCCTGTTGACACTTGCTATCATAAGACAGAACCAAGCATCATTCCTTAATGGGTCCAAGAACTCCCAGAAATAATTCCTTCTTGAAAGGGACCAAATAACATCTCTGTACATCTGATGAGCTGGCATGGGGTATCTCCACAACACTGCCTGCTTCTCCTTCACAAGGAGAAAAACAAAGGTGGAAAAATGCAGTGCTATGTCTTTGCCAATTAAGTAATCTTTAAAAAGTCCAAGTATATTGACCACTTAATAACTTCCCAATTTTTCTAAATGCCATTTTCAGTGACTTCTGGACGATAATAACTCTCACAATCTGACTGCAAAATATTGAATCTAACTAAACCTTTTATGATTAATCACAATCATTCATTTCCTTAATTAAAAAATAAATATAAGTCCTCCAGTCTAAAGGAGGTTAGAATTTATCTGTCATTATATAATTTCCTAATGAAGTAGTCATGTATTTAAAGTTATGACCCCTGATAAAAACCAATGTAAAATTGTAGTTCTTCATTTTTGCTATCCTACAATCTGAAATCACTTGTCCTATGCAAACTCTTTAATCACTAATCTCAAGGACCAAAAAGAGACATATTGAAATATCAAAGGACTCTTTTGTTTCACTGACAATTAGAGGATTCCCATATTTGATGGACAGTCACAAAGACGACTTAAAGATTTAATTAAATATTTTCCAGTAGATGGCAGCCTTTTACAGTGATTGGAAATCCTGAATGATACCTACTAAGGCTTCTGTGGCTGACAAGTTGTTATGCCTTTCCTCTGCAAACTTTGGTTGAAAAGTGTTTAAAACTTTGTTTTTGCAAATGGCCAAAATTTTTTACATGTGCTCTCTTTTATTTTCCTATATCCATAGGAAATATCTATGTCTGTGTCTGCCTGCAATAAAAAAAAGACTAGGAGTACTGCCTAAAAACAGAAACTACAAACAAAAATTCTAAATGCTCCAATTGATTCACTTGATAATATCTGACGTCAAGATGATTTGAATTTTTAATGCTACTCATATGATCTGGGGCAAGATATTTGAAAATCTTTGTGATACATCTGAAACTGGGATTGCACAGTATTGGAATTTAAATCCATGCAAGAGGAAGCATGTTTTTCCACAGGTTTCCTCAAAATTTACATCCTTGCATTTATTGTAAAAATTCACTTATTAGGACATGATTCTTTCCCACCCCTAATGCAATTCATTAGATATAGTAATTCATATATTTAATCTACCTGCACATGGTACTGTAAATCAGAATTCTAAATACATCCCCCCCCAAAAAAGACCATGACTTTTCCGCTTTCATCACTTCACACATGCCAATGTAATTTGTTTTCTTAAGCTTTTACTGCACTCTCCCACCTTTACTCTTTCTTGTTTTCATGTCACCTTGAAGACCTTGTACTTGGAGAACAACAAAGATATTTGCTTGTCTGCTTCAGTGTCAGTGAGACAGGATTTGGTGAAAAGAGGTGTTATCTTTTAATAGAGCTATGTCGAAGAAAGCACACGGTTCACCAAATGATAAACCAACGCAAAGTACAAACAAAGAATTTCTGCTGGGTGTGAGGTTTCCGTTTTATGAGTGCTTTAGTGCAGCAACTTATATCTTCTTGTCATTTAAGATATTTCAGGGCATTCAGTTCTGTTCTGAAAAGGGAATTCCAGGCTCATTTAAAAGGAAAAAAAAAAAAATAAAAATGCAGGAAATAGAAGTAGGCATGTATGATATTCCTATGAAGGATTTTAATTTGAGGGTGAATAATTCTATGTAGTAAGCAAAGATGGACTGTGAGGATTGATGTATTAATTGATTAATTAATTAACCATTTTTTAAGCAGTGTGATTATCTTATACCCAGGGTACTGGGTCCAGTGCTGGACTCCCCAGTACAAGAATATGATTAAAGGATTGAAGCATCTGTCATTTGAGGAAAGGATGAGAATGTTGGAATTATTCAGTCTGAAGAAAGGAAAGCTCCCTGGGCTCTTATCCCTTTATTTAAATAACCAATAGGAGTGTGCAAAGAAGACAGAGCCAGGCTCTTTTCATTGGTGCCCAAAGACAGGACAGGAAGCAATGGGCACAAACTAGAAAAACATGAATTTCAGTCTGAACATAAGAGTATACTTTTCACAGAGAGGGTGATGAAGCACTGGACCAGGATGCTCAGCAAGGTTGTGGAGTCTCCATCAGTAGAAATATTGAAAACCCATCTGGACATGATACTGGGGAGCCTTCTTGAAATTGCTCTGCTTTAGCTTTATGTATTGGACTAGGTGATCTCAAGAGAGCCCTTACAACCTCAAATATATTGTGATTACATGGATTACAGACAGAAACTTCCAGGACATTTGAAAACTTATCCAATATCACATAAGCATTACAGATTGTTATTATTTTTGTGTTGTCAGAAACTTACTGACAGTTCCTGAAAATTACACAGGCTTACAAAATATTAATGGTATTTCAGTAGTATTAATGGTATTTCAAGTAGGAAGTAAATAGTTTTTTGTAAGTCCTTGTGACTGACTTTTGAAAAAACCTATTGCATCTTGCTCAGAAATCCTATGAATAAAATCTTAGAACTTCTGAAATGCTCAAAACACTTCAAAAGGATTGGTGGGCAGTGTCAGTGTACTGCCCTGGATATCCAAGAGTTTGTCAAAACCATTTACCATGTCATTGCCCTCCAGAGCTCAATAACATATGGTAGAAAACAAAATCCACAAATCCTTTATTGTCATAATTATGTTCCATATTAAAAATAATGCTGTGTTCCTGGTTAGGCTGACTTGTGGCAAGCTTTTATATTTTTATTGATTAAATCAATAACTGGATCCGGGAGATCTAGGAGCACTATGATGACTTAAAATTGTAAAAATTTGGGCAGTTAAGGGTCTGATACTTGCCTATGTCAAAGTAAAACTGTTGTAACCTCATGACATGGAGAACACCACTGTAAGATTTAAAACTAGATGAGAAAAATACGTTGAAATTATTTGGGCTCATCCATGGAGTGATCCTCACTGCTCCACCATGGCATCAGACACTTATCTGCTCTGTTTCCTGCAGAGCAGATCAATATTCTGTCCTGCTCCTTGTTAAAATGTGAACTCCAGTTGATCTTTGCCTTACAGAAAACCAGAGAATGTGACAATTTGGTTCTCTTTTTCTTTTTTGTACCAGAGGCTTTTAACTAAATAATGACAAGAAAAGCAAGTTCCTCAATTCTTACATGAAAATCCCAAATACCTGAAAATAATGTGAGAATGAGAGATATTTCACAGATCCTCATCTTAAGACTTATTTGAATATGTTAGATATTTTGTCTTGTTTTATCAGGAAACAAGTAAAATAACACAGAAGAAGGCTTGTTATATTTTGCCCAGCCCAAACGAATTAATTTCACTACATAGCTACAAATGATGTTGTTCAGCACCTTTGATATAAATGGTAATCTAGGCCATAATTTATAGTTCACAAAATTCTAACACTGTTTTCAAAGAAATGTGCAGTAGGTGTTTATCAAGTTAAAGTATTAAGGAAAAAACTCTGATAAATATTCATTATTTATATTCCTCTGAAATAAAGTAGTTATACATGCAGATCTTGGAAAATATTTTAGCTTTGTATTTGTGTTGTAGAGGATTGTATCATGTTAAGCACCATCATAAAACCATGTAGTCACCTTTCATTTTTAGATATCTAGCTAAAACTATGCATTTACATTCAGTAAGTAAATAAACACAGGAGAATAGACAGATTAGACATCCTGAGACCCCACTGATAGACTCCATGATATTTTCAAAATTTCTGCATGTAAAAGCAGCATTTTTTTTTTTTTAAATAAGAATACATCTTGAATTTGTCTGACATCTGTATCTATTTTCTGCTTTACTGTATGGTTATCTTCAACCAGAGAATAACCAAAATTAAAATAATGTTCCTTTTTGCTTTAAAAATTCAAACAAAATACTTCTTAGCCAATCTCTTACTGCATTGCCAGCAAACAATGGCTTGACATACAAAGAGTGAATGAGAGAGCTCAGCTTGTTTATGCTGGAGAAGAGATGATTGTGCAGGGATCTTACCGATGCATACAAATATCTTAAGGATGAGATACCCAGAGGATGGGACCAGTCTTTTTTCAGTGGTGCCCAGTGACTGGATGCAGGGCAATGGGCAAAAACTGACACACAGGAAGTTCCATCTGAAGATGAGGGAAAACTTCTTTAGTTTGAGGGTGACTGAGCACTGGAACAGGCTGCCCAGAGATGTTGTGGAGTCTCCTCTGGAGATGCTCAAAACCCACCTGGACACAATCCTGTGCAGCCTGCTCTAGTTGAACCAGCTTTAGCGAGGGGTTTCTCTAGGTGACATCCATAGGTCCCTTCCAAGCCCAACCATTCTGTGTGATTCTGTGATATTAAATAAAATACATGTGTTCATTCTGAGGATTTTCAGACCAACCTAACTGTAATTAATATTGCTTTTTCATATCCTCAGTCCCAATACTCATTTATCAGTGTTTCTTCATCTGTTTTTCCTGCTGTATTCCTAAACTTGGCTATTTCTTACAGATTGCTTTTGTTCTAATGACTGAAAAACAGCTAACACGATAATGCATCTGAATGTGGTTCCAGTAAAATGAATAAAAATATAACACTGGATAGCTCTGGTCTTTATCACCTTGGAAAGGTCTGTTGATTTCTTATGTAATGTAATTATGCATTAATTAGATCCCAATGCCTCCAAGGCAAACTTGTGGTATTAGTGTTTAAATTGCTGCATTAGTTTTGTCCTTTTTATTTTAGTCCTCATTCCTTTGCACATCAAATAGTAAAAATTAATGGAAACTTGTTGAAATCTCTTTTTTTTGGGGTTGTTTGGTTTGGTTTGGTCGGTTGGGGTTTTTTGGTTGATTGTTTTTTGGTGGGTTTTTTAATTTTATTTTTTCCTCCCAAGGGAGTAATGCAAAGAATGTTTATGAAGATGGTTTTTTAGTGAACAGATATTTTCTTTCATTTTATGCATTTCATTAAGTAATCATTCTGATTACTTAATGTAGTACACAAACTTTTATTTGTCCTAAATATATGTCCAATGATGATCCTAATGTCCAGTCTTGATGTCTATAAGGCAATGAAGGAGAAGCACTACGGAAATATTGCTATGGACTATAGAAAGTGGTTTCCTTCAAGATATGGACAGTCCTGCACATTCCTGGTAGTAAAAGAAATCCTACTCTCTTTTATGCATGGACATTTGAGCTATCAGGAAGATGGTCTAGAAATAAATAGGTTACAGTTGTGTTGGTTTGGGTCTTTTTGTTGGCAGGTTCTCCTTCAAATTGACAGAAATAGGCCTAATGAGATTTGATAGTTAGATGCTGAAACTGGACTTTTATGCAGGCTTTTAACTTGGGGGTAATAAATCATTGTTTAACTGATCTAGAGATATTATGTATTCTCATATTTTCAGCCTTTTAAATCAAGGTTAGATATCATTCTAAAGGGCTTTCTATTGAAAAAGCAAAAGTAGTATTTCTTAGCTGGGGTTCTTTCATTTGCATTATGAGGTTCATTAAATCAGAGACAAAAATTGGTCTTTTGGTATTAAAGCTCCTTATCTAAAAATACATATATAGGGTTTAAATTCTAGGCTGTATGCAGCTGCCAAAATCTGCATATCATTTGAGATACTCATAATACCTGCTTGGACTCCAGCCTGTGGTCAAGAGATCTCATGACATTCATCTCTTTTCTACCAGATCAGTGAGGGTGTTTTGGATACCCATCAGGAAGCATAAATACAGTTTGTTGTCCCAAATACATATGTTTAGGCAACTGACTTTATGTGTCTTTACCAGATCCTGAACCATGATAGCAAGTTATTCAGGTTCATTAAAATCATCCTCTCACATCATGGCCCAGACTGTATATAAGCATTAAGTATGTATAGGTGAGATAATGTTAAGTGTCAGCTCAATGGCTGAAACCCTTCTAAAGGCATCCCCCTTTGTTAGAACCTTATTCACCTTCTAGCTTGATATATTCTTGTATTGCTTACAACACAAGGACATGATTTTTACAAGGAGGATTAGAGGATAGTCCCTCCTTTCCCCTGCAGAATCACTCCTTGATGGTGTTCAGGATATTTTTCCCAGGTAGATTTGGACCCAAAGCCATTAGAGATAAACAGTCACTGAGGACAAGTTTCCAGTGGTCAGGGTAGGTGTTATCAGAGCTAAGGGGATCCTTAAGCAAAGTCAAGATGCTGTGGAGCACTTCAGCGCATGATTTTTGTATGCTCCAACTGTGGTGTTACTAGAAAATTCTGTGCACTGGAAAACAAAAAAGAGAGAGATTTTGACTTTTTTTGGAGGTTTATTACAAAATTGTTCTGTATGACATTATTTCTGCTTTTGTAAGAAATGAGAAGTCAGTGAGTGGGACATATTGCAAGTAGATTCAATAGATGAGAAAACTTTGTAGTGGTTGCTGTGATTTACCCACAGCCAATTGGTTGCTGCAGTTCATCAGCCCTTGGAATGACAGGAAATATTTTATAAGACTTCTATAGGCCCAGAGAACAATTTGGTTGTGAGAAGCAGAGGAGAAATTGAACTGAAGGATGAGGTGAAGGTTTCTGTGGGATTTAGAGTGGCAGGCACAAAAGCATTATGTATATCTCATGAAGGTGATAGAAATACTGAGTAATAGAAATTTGAATAGATAAAAATAATGTTTAAAGGATATCATAGGGAAAAAAAATAGATAATCTTGTCAAAGTCAGTCCTGTTAATGTGATCTAATTATCTTAAATATCTAATTAAACAGTGGAAATTTCAGGGCATAATAAATAAAATACATAAACACCTAATGAGACATGCAAGTGACATTAAACAAGTCACATATATATAAATGCATGCAACATACATACATGTATATGTGCATCTGAATAATTGGAAATCCAAGTATAAGGCCACAGGTAAAGTGAAATGGGCCAATTCATTTATATTAAAAGACAGAAATGGGAGAAGAAAATTAGTCAAAGCCCTTAAAAGGGTCATGTTTAAAAAATGTGCAGAAATAAATCAAAATAAATACTTTATGCCAAGGTACCAAAAAAAAAAAAAAAACCACAAAAGAAAAAACTATGTGTTTAAATTCCAGACACAACTGTTTTCAAGAATCAGAATCAGATTGGAAATGACCAACAAGACCTTAAAATCCATCCTTCAGCCAAATACCAAGAAAGTACAGAATTAAGGGATGTTAAAACTGTAATCCATTCTGAGTAAACATAAATCTGTCAGGTAAGTGAAATTCAGTGGAGCAGAAGCAAACACAGGAACTATAACTGGGATGTGCAAGAAACATATTCAGGTAGAGGAATATTAAAATATTTGATGGTGGGTCTGATATTTAGAGACTTTTCTATTCTATAACTTAGCATGTGTGCATATAAGGGTATAATGAATGTTTGCAGAATGACTGACCACAGCCCTTACATTAGCCCAACATTAGAATTGGTCTGGTCTTTTTATCACAGATAAAAGTGAATTAGAATCACTTGCCAATGTCTTAAATAGCACCATGGAAAAAGACACAGAGAGAGGACTTTTTATTTTTGGGAGTGTATGTAATGCCATGGCACCATCCATCTCTGAGTCAGGGTGAACAGTATTAGTGCAGTAGAGTCAGATGCCAGTAGTGAGAAGTCCCAGGGGTATGTCTACACATTTCTTTCCAATGACCAGATAGTTTAGACCGAATATTGGTCTGAACTCAATGTTTACCTGTCAGTGTACTGTCTGTACACACCAAATGAACCTTGTCTCTTGGGGTCTTCTGTGGAAGGGAGTGAATTGTCAACTCATTTAAGAATTGCAAAGAAGTTTTAGGTGCTGACAGCTCAGTTTGAGACTTCTGTTCCTCAAGGATTTGGTAGATATGAACAGTAGGTGATCTGAATCTTCTGCTGAGCTTAGACACCCCAATTCTCAATCCTTACTCCATCTGCCAGTGCAAGCTGAATTGATCTAATTGTTTCCAAATAGCCAATTAACTTTGATAAATATTCCTTAAAACTAGTAAAAACCAGAAAATATATTACTGGAGGCCACAAAGTTAGACAGATAACATAAAGAAAAACTATGCTTTCTCTCCCATCTATGAAACATGCCAAATCAGACATAATATATGCAGTAGTGAAGAGGTGAACTCCAGTAGTGAGGGGTTTTTTTATTAAGACAAAGGGATTACTCATGTTATCCCCATTCATTTCTTTTAGTGTCCTTTTTAATCAGTCAAATATAGGAGTATTGGGGAATAAAAACATATATACAAAAATAAGTATTATGATAAAGTTAAGAAACTTTTACTGATGCCAAATCATGGTCATACTGTTATGTCATACAACAAAGAAATATTCTACTGTAAAGTTTTTGTACTAAGGTAAAGGGTTCAATTTTGGTTTTGTACAAGGAGTCAGGTTGCATTTAGCACTGATTTCTAGCTGGTTAATTCAAAGAAATACAAATAATTTGTGACACATAAAAGGTAAATGCTAAATTTTTGTAGGTAGCTGAATTTTAACGGCATCTACGATACATATTCTGTAAACATAAAGATTTATTAATATTATAAATTAATACAATCAGTTGTACAACATATTGATTATTAATAATACTACTATGCATGCATAATATATCACTGAATTTTATAATTTGGATTGCAAATATTAAGAATGGAAATCAGATCAGATTTTTCAATTCCAGAATTAGATAGTGATAGAAGTCTGGCAAAAATAGGACTCAGTTGTTTTTTGCCTTTATGGCTGATGTAGTCTGTGACTGCAGTTAATTTCATATTACTGGTGTGACCTGTTTGCTGTTCAGGTTCAGTGCTGTTTTTTGTTAATTTAGTGCTGATGGGAGTAGGTACTATTTAAAAGAAGCAGGTGTCAGAGTCTAATATTATGTGACCAGATTTTTCTAGATATTTTTCAGGAACTGTTCTTTTAAGTGCTTGTAGGAAATGTAATGATAGAGCAGGGAGTAATGGGTACAAATTGAAAGAGAGAAAATTCAAGTTAGCTATTAGGAAAAAATTTTTAATGAGGGTGGTGAGACACTGGAACAGGTTCCCAGAGAAGTTGTAGATGCCCCAGCCATGACAGTGTTCAAAGCTAGGTTGGATAAGGCCTAGTGAGAGGTGTACCTGCCCATGGCAGGAGGGTTGGAACTAGATGATCTTTAAGATCCATTCCAAAAATTTATGATCCTATGATCCAATGACTCTAAGATTACAAAGTATAAGACAGGGTTTAATACCAAGTTTTCTTTCCTGAGGTTAGCTGATGCTATACAGGACTTGAATTTAAAAGAGTGATACAGCAAAGTATTTCTACCACAGTGCAAGTACAAATTGCATTTAATGGAGTACAGAAACAGCAATATACAGCAGAATTGGAATACAAATGTGATACTCACCATATGCTGTCTGTGGCATACTCACTGTCACGAGTTTGAGCAGCCTGATGGTTTGAAAGGAATATGTGAATTGAAACTAGCTCAGTCCTATTGCTCTTGAGCTGATTTTGGCCTAAGTAGAGTTAATTTTCTTCATAGTAACTTGCATGGGGCTATGATTTGGATTTGTGCTGGAAACAGTATTGGTAATATGGAAGTATTTTTGTTATTGCTGAGCAGTGACTGACTCTTACACAGAGTCAAGGTCTGTTCCGTCTGTCACACCATCCCCACCGCTGACCCCAGCTGACCCAAGGGATATTCCATTCTACATGGCATCATACTCAGCTTTTAAAGCAGGAGGAAGAAGTACAAGGGGAGGACATTCAGAGTCTTCCCAAGTCCTTGTTAGATCTGATAGAGCCCTGCTTTTCTGGGGATGGCTGAACACCTGCCTGCCATGGGAAGCAGTGAATGAATTCTTTGTTTTGCTTTGCTTTGCTTGTGTGGCTTCTGCTTTTCCTATGAAACTGTCTTTATCTCAACCCCTAAGTTTCCTCACTTTTCTGATTCTCTCTCCATCTTCGCACTGAGAGGAATGAGTGAGTGGGGTTAAATCACAACAGCTTTCTTTGAAATTCCTTTTGTTCATTGTCCACTTCTTATATTTTGAGTTGGTAAGAGACAAATCTACATTTCCATGTTGGTCTTACTAAGTCAGGAATATATTTGCAGTCTTCTGATATACTCGGGGCCAAACAGTTACAGAACTGGCTTATCCACTGGCTGATATAACTGCTTGATTTGGTCATCTCGTGATCCATTCATGTGACCAAACCATTTATCTAGATCAAAGGGTATCCCATGGTCATCTCTGTGTTCATCTTTCCTCCTCAGAGTTGTCTTCTGTTGTGGACATTCATTTATTTGTCTCAGCAGGTTGAAAGTATTTATTTGCCATTCATATTGCTATATAGCTGTTCTTCTACTTGCTCTATTTTTGTAGCAGAATGACACTACAAATAGAAGAATCACTATTTTAATCACTGTTCAGTGACAACATATTCCTGCTTTTAGATGTAAACAAGTAGTCAGAGGAAAAAGAAATTAAAAATTATATTGAAAACTTAGCAAGGACCTGAAAGCAAAGACTGGTTAAAGCTATCTAAAGTTCCAGAATGTTAATCTAATATTTTTAGAGCAAATCTGCACACAGCTTGCTACTTAGCAACTGTATATATTTTTTGTAGGCCATCAAATATAAAGGGAAAATGTTAACAGCTAGGTTTTCAGTTCTGCTGCAGAGAAATCTCTGTAGTTTCTCCCTATACCTATCTCTCATCCTCTCTTTTCGTAGACAAAATGAGGCACAAGATAGTTAGCTACAGTCAGATTGTTCTGGTGAGCACGTAAATCATTCTGACAAATTCTTTACATTATTCATTGTAACACAATAAGGAAAGGCAGAAGAGACTCGTGTGGAGAACAGAAATCAACTCTACTTTTCACAGAGAAGACACTGTTAGTGTCATGCATGTATGTAGCCAGTGCCACTTACATCTGGAAAATTGTTCATTATTGTGTAGTTTTCCTAAACTGTTCACAAAATACTAAGAAGACCAGCTGCTTTATGGAAGAAATGTAATTACCTTTAGTAGAGGTTCTGCATGAGGTGTTTTGTCTTTCATAGTAAACATAGAAAATTAGCATCACTTCTTGTAGAGCCACACGAATAACTGAGTATGTTTAAAAGCCTGTTAGAGTAAGGGAAATGAGCTTAATTTCTATTTGATTTGTAGTTCAGATGGCTATGTCTGCAGGACCACGTTAACTCAGGGCTTCATTTTGCACTCCAATCCACACAACAACCATACCATCTCAAAAGACTTGAGTGCATCACCTCATTTACTAAATCGAGATGTTATCACCTGAAACTTAAAGATGAAGAAAGACTAGCACAAACATTGGTTCTGTTCCCCGAATATAGCCCCAAAACCAGGCTTACTTTACTACAGACTTGCCTGAAGTTCACATCCATAAAAATGCTCCACTTCTACATTCCTGTGCTCTCCTCAGCAGAAAAACAAGGTGCAGGAATGACAGAAGGGACTCTTATAAGTGGGAGCAAAGGCATAAGAGATCACTGGAAAAGTATGTTCATTCTGCCAAAATGTGGTGTGAATGCAACAGTGGTGAGCCACAAGTGAACCAAGACAGATGATTTGGATGAAAATAGCTCAAGTGCAAGTGAATAAGTCATAACCTACATTCAGGAATGGATACTAGCAGCAGCATAGGCTTCTAATAGATCTAGCAGAGCCCAGGAAAGCTTTCTCTGCCAGTAGATGTAAGGAATTATGTCTGTTGTAAACAGTTTAATGATTCAATAGCTAATACAAAGATGAAGAGAAAGATTGGCAAATAAAGGCTTAGGAAGATTTTATGCTAATGCTTTCCTATTTTTCTAAGTTGTGCAGAAAAGAGACCATAATCCGTTATTATCTTCAATTTCTCTCTTCTGGAGATAGAGATTCAAGCAAACACAGTCCAAGTTGCCTTTGTGTTGAGTATTAAAGTAGCCACCTGGGATTGTCTTTACCTTCTTACTCTCTTACTTTTCCTGTTTAGTCTGCTACAATATCAGGACTTAAACCATTTATTAAGTGGTAGAAGCAACAGCAATCCTTCTTCCACTTTAACTTGCAAGACTGAGAGTCTTTTATAGCTCATAAGCTTTTCAACTGTCTGTATGAAAAGATGAAATTTCCAAAATTAATAGAAATAAATCATTAGTGTTTTTTATTCTACCATGAATTATTTTAGGAACACTCTTGCCTCTGGCCCCCTTTCATTACTCCTACTCTCATCCTCCCAGAAGGCTGGGGATGGGCAAGAGGCTGGGAGTGGGCATAGCAAAGACAGCTGACCCAAAGTGAACAATGGGATGGTCCATTGTGTGTGATATTATGCTCAGCCCAATGTAAGAAGGAGGAAGGGTGAACATTTGTGGTTATGGTGTGTTTTCCAAAGTAAGAGGTACATGTACTGAGTTAAGTAGCTAGATATCTTCCCGCCAGCAGAAAGCAGTGAAATAATTTCTTATTTTGTTTTGCTTCCAAAAGTAGCTTTTGCTTTCTTTATCTTGAACCAAGTATCTTTGTGACTATTATTTTTCACTTTATCACCTGGTAGAAGGGTATGAGTGAATAGCAGGAGGGGTATTTGGCTGCTGTCTGCAAATGAACATGTAGAACATCATCTACTTACCTTCAATAAGATATATCAGTCTCTAAACAAGATTTATTGTCTGGAATCTTATTAATTTATGAAAATTTTGTAAAGTGTTCAGTCATTGCATTTAGCATCATATTTATTAAAAAAATCCTAGTGTGAATAAGAAACCAAATTCCTCTTGGTTTTACAACAATATAAACACAATAATTATCTGAGAATTGGGTCTACTGGATGGAAAAAAAGCTCACACTAAACCAGAATTTAATTCCTTTTCATAATTACTGAAGCCTAGAGTTATCATTTTAAAGCAGATTTTTTTAGAAGTCTGATTTTTCTTATGTTTGAAGGAGAAATTCCTTCCCAAAAGAAACAATTTCTGTGGTTCTTCATATTTTCATTCTAACAAATCTGCTTTTTTACTTCCCTTACAATTTCTGTTACAGAGATGCAAGCATCTCCCAGCTCCATTCACTGCATTGATGAACAGAACAATTCTTCTCCCTGAAGACAGATGTCCAGCATCACTTCAGATGACTTAAGAGTATCCAAGACGTTGATTCAAATGATACAAAGGGCATACAGGATAATAATGTTCTTCTGCAGCAGTGTCCAGAGGTGAGGTGGATTTCATGGTTTATTTTGGATGGCACTACACATATATGAATAAATAACTTTAATGAACCCTAGTGTTCTAGTGTTCATTGACCTTGTGGGAGCATAGACACCAAGGACCTATGAGAGCATCTATATGCAGATATCTAAGCATAGGAAAGATAACAGGATTCTCAGGGACAGTCTCAACTTAAGGGTAATAGAAAATGGGTTTGAAAATGAGGTGCAGGAAGCTGTGGGATTCTTGCTGGCCATCTCCTCAGACAGTATATGGCATATGTCTGCTGCTTAAAAAAGGCAAGACAGCATAGAAGAACAGGTTTGACCTAATTTCTACCATATAAACAGAATTTTCAAGAGAGAAAAGTAACCACCTGACTGTGGGGTCAGCTAAAGTATTTCTGAGGCTAACACTTGGTAAGCATTAGCCAAAAGAAGATTATATGGTTAACCTTAGTTGTCAGTGCAGACACAGACACATGAATCAATTCTTTTTTTTTTTCTTTTAAAGACATATAATTTGGTAGAATACCTGAGAACTTGTTGACTGGTGTAAATTGACATATGTTTTTAGAAGCTCCTGAATGTACCTAATTACCTCACTAAAAGGTTTTTCTAGCTATTAGAATATCTTTGTTTTAGTATTAAGCAGAACAGATCCTTTTCTACTTGCTACAATAGAAAAATATGGGCAACATTGATAAGACCACAGCAGTAAAGTTCTTTCAGTTACTCTTCTATACTGGTACAATTGCAATTAGCATAAGGAACAAAAACCAGATACTAGAGGCTATTCAAATGAGGTTTGATTTTTTTCACTGCTCCCACAAAGTAAATCTATTTTTCAGCTGCATCAGAAGATACAAAGTTGTTGCTTTCATTACCTTTATTATATACATTCAGGGTTTATAAATTATCATCATTTTTGGTGGGACAGCTGTCAAGGGGACTTCAGTATTTTTTTTCAATTAAATCTGTCCTTTTTATTCATATCCAAGAATCAAATTGTAAATTATAAATGCCACTATTACACAGACAATGTTCTATCCTTCTACATAGTCTTTGAAAATATTTTTTCTTATTTACATAACAAATGCAAGTGACTGTCCTATTTATAAATATGGTAGATATGTGCCACATTGATTTAGCTTACCTGTTTTTCATTAATTCTGATATTTCTTATCTGTGTTTTACATGTCAAAACTAAATATGAAATATACATTCATATTTTAATAGCATGGCAGAAATTTTTCTTCTGAGCAAAGTCTTCTGAAAAGCAGAATTATCTTACGTTAAATGCTAACAGTAAGTTCTAATCACAGGAGGATAATTGGTGTTTAGAATTTTTGTGGGTTTTTCAGTTTATTTGTTTGCTTGTTCATTTGTTTTTAGGCTTGGGTTTGGAGATTTTTTTACTCTAATTACTATTGATAGTGAGTATACATATTTTATTTTTGTTAAATATTGTGAGGCTTTTTCTCTTGATAAGTGACATTACTCTGGCTTTCTTTGAGGAAGGTGAATGAGAAGAGAATCTGCCTTCTATTTTGGTGCTGTCACTATACCACAGTAGCTGTGTTTTGCGCAATCCCAGCCTAGCCTGGGAATAACCCCGCATTAAGAATTTCAATATTGTTTTTATTTTTTTTTTCTTCCAATTAGTTATTATAAAACATGCATTCATTCTGGTGAGTGGAATCCAGTTCTGCTCAGGGGATAATTCATGTCAAATTGAAAGCTAATCACAACATTCTGGGTAAATATTCTGACAATTGGATTGCTTTGCAAAAAGATGTGGAGGCAAACCACAAGTAATTGATCATGATTCTATTATTTCTTTCAGCTTCAAAATTTCTACATTTGGTTGATTTTCAATGAATGATAATGTGTTCTTCAGTCATAACAGAGGATGAAAACAAATTTCAAGATACTTGCAGATAATTCTGAGTTGTACTGCATAATATGTAACATAGAAAAAACATGACTAATACAAAATTCTTAGGCTCAATATTATTTTCATATTATACACAGTGATGACTTCTGTAGTAATGTAATAATGAAATGTGTTCCTTTTTTATGGAAAGATAAACACATTTGTACATTAGTTTTCTTTCCTTTAATCTGAACTTAATGGAACAGTCATATTCTGAAGTTCATAAAAGTAATAATCTTCTCATTAAATACTGTTTAATTTTTTTTTCATATTCTAATTTTAAAAATGGAAAGGGAGAAAAAAACCTTTTTACATTTTTGTATTTCCTCAGATAAATGCAACACTTTGTATTAAATAACATTTTAGTTATATTAATAATATATGCCAACAAACTGAAAAAGATATGCAGGAGAAGGAGAGATTTTAGTAAATGTGTTAGCATTTTAAAGCATCCTTTATACTGAGGGGCTGTTGCTGAGAGTTTTCTATTTCCACTCTGGTCAAAGAAAATTGTAGGGATTAAGCCTTTTCTAGGATCAGATTTGTTACCCTACTGAGCCAAGATATAACTAACATTTATTTAGTTGTAAACTATTTGTATGCATATGTAATATAAAATATCAGGATTAAAAATATGCCTGTATAAAAATTGCCTTTCTGAAAAACACTATGAAAATTCTTAGTAATTTTAGGCACTACTTTCATCGGAAGATAAACCAGAAATTAGTAAATGTATTTGCTTCAGCTTCTATTTCCAAATCAGTCCATTTATATAGAGATTTCCAAAAAAATCTAATTCCAAGTGATACAACTTTGATAGGAAAAGATGTATAACTGACAAAATAAGTAGTAGTTGGATCAACAGCCATTTGGTTTTATTAAATCTTTCAGTATGCGCCATAAAAACATTTTGCATGGTTCCTGTTGAGTTATACCTGCTGTTTCATGACATGAAAAGATGGATTGAAACAGGGACTGGCTACACTAAAAAAACTGAAGAATGCTTGGGTCAGGTAAGTGTCAAGATTTCAAGAGTTTATCCAAAATATATATTTTTATGTGTGATGAGTACAGTATTTCAGTATGATGGCAGATTACATGTAAGGTAGTGCAGGGTGACATAAGGGCATCTAAATATGCCACCAACTTGCACTTCTGTGAAACAGTAGATTACAAAATCATGTAGAAAGTCTAAAGAAAACATCTGTTGTGCTGTAACAGGTGAAGTATAGCTGTCCTACATAGCAGTTAAGAATGGAGGTGAAGTCAGATAAAAGGACTTCACATGTGTGCTCGCCAAGTGGATCCAAGCTTTTAGTACTCTAAGATACTTGAAGAATATTGCATTTTAAGAGGCTGGAAGCAATTGAGCTGAACCATCCACAACTAATGACTGAATATTCAGTGTGTCTTAACCCCTTAAATTAATTCAACACAAGCATCTGATTTTAGAAAGAATTGGGCTATTTTATAAGCAAACACTGTTCTAATTCTACTTTTTGAATTAAAATAGATTATTCAACATCTTTAAACATCAGTTTCTAATGGCACACCAAAATCTATCAATTTTTTATTCCTTCCTGCATATCACAGTGCATAAAAGATAAGGTTATGAATGAAAACATCAGTGTCCTTAAATTTATGTATATACTATATAAGGAAAGATTTTGAGTTACTTATGTGATCTTTGATCTTCCATGATTGCTTGGTCATTAGTACACAAATGTTGGCATTTATTGTTAAACTCTTCCATTGCAGATCCATATAGTTTACTGAGAAGGAATAAACATAATAAAACATTAGAATAGAATAGAATCGAATAGAATGGAATGGAATAGAATAGAATAGAATAGAAATAGAATAGAATAGAATAGAATGGAATGGAATAGAATAGAATAGAATAGAAATAGAATAGAATAGAATAGAATGGAATGGAATAGAATAGAATAGAATAGAAATAGAATAGAATAGAATAGAATGGAATGGAATAGAATAGAATAGAATAGAAATAGAATAGAATAGAATAGAATGGTTTGAAGGGACCTACAACAATCTTCTAGTCCAACTATCACACGGTGTAGTGGGTTAACCCTGACTTGATAGATAGTTGTGTGGTCGAATTGCGCTTCTCTCAATGTTATCTATAAAAACCCTGTGGAAGCCGGGAGTGTGGGGGAGTTTTCCAGACCAGGAGTGGTGGCCAGGATCCCCAGGCCTGCCGGGGCCCTGCCGGGCTGGACTGGGCTGGGCCAGGTCGGCCCTGCTCTTGCTTCCCCCCTCTCCCAAGTCGCAGAATGGACCCTAGGGCTCTGGGAGGGGCAGCTCTCGGCTCTCTCTGGCGCGGTCTCTCTGGGACCGGTTCTATCCTACACGGGACCAGCAGGAGACTGGCAGAGAAGCCTGCAACTTGCAGCTGCCCAGCACACACTCCACACTGAACTGAANGTAATAACCCCATGAGCTGGCCTGTGTTCTACAGTTGAAGGAACTGTGAGAGGGTTTATGGGAAAAAGAGACTTTATATTACTGCAGATTGTTTTTCTGTAGATGGTGGCAGTTTGGAGAACCATATGAAGCAGGAAGAAAACCCTTTTCCCTCTTTAAGAACTGTAACATGAATTGAGAGAGAGGAGAAGAAGAGGGAGGGAGGGAGGAAGAAGAGTTTTAAATGTTTTGTTCTGATTGGTTTTTTTCTTTCCTTTTCTCTTAGGTCTGTTAATAAACTTTATCATATTCTTTAGGTTTTGTGCCTGCTTTGCTGTCTCCTAATGGTTATCTCACAGAAAAGAAATCAGGGAACAGTGCATAAATTGACCATAAAACCACTACACGAAGTTGGTGTTGGTGCCCAGTTATGCAAACTAAACCCGCTACAGATGGGTTGTGGGTTGTGTGTGTATTTTCCTTCTAGACTGGTCAAAATAACTAAGCTTGCTGTAAACCAGAAAGTACTACTAACTATCTGTTATCAGGAGTAACTGCATGGATCTCCATGAGTTTCAATTTGTGCTGGTATGTTTTACTCACACTGTTCCTAAAAGACAAGTGGTTTCATTATGAATCAGTCTGACAATAAAATATTGCTTGCTACATAACCAAATGCAAGCTATGCTTTCTTTTAATGTTAAAATATTATTAAAACCTTATTGCTTTATCTCAGGTCAAATGCAATCTTAACAGTATATATCCTGAGTTTCAGAAGCAGTTCATACAATAAGGCCACTAGTAAGCATAGTAAAAGATAAGTCCTTTTCATTTCTAATCAAGGGATGTAGTCTAAAGAACTCCATTGATAAGAATCTGTTAACAAAGACCTGACAGTTGCTAGGAGCTGAGTCAGAACTGAATGCAAACAGGGAACTCATTTGTAAAACGATTACCAGTGTTGTATCCCTGATCTCAATTAACTGCCAGCTGAAGTCAGATTCTCTTAATGTGATTCATTTTAACATAACAAGAGTAAATAGTTTTGCCATGCAGAACAAACTGATTATTTCAGACACAGTGGAGACCTTACTTAAAATGTCTGCCAGATTATGAATTCATGCTAAATAAGTTAATGAAAAGATTAATATCAGTGACAATGGTGCTTCCAGATAATAACTCCATATTATATCTAAAATGGGCACTCTTACCTTTTTTTTTTTCCTCATTTTTAATTTTTTTCCCCTGGCTTATAGATATTTTCTTTGAAATGCATAATTTTCTGTACTTGAAACTAGCTGGTAAATGGAGAGTTTCATGTGTTTTTATCAAGATAAAGAGATGTACATGTATTACTATGGATTGCTCTTGTTAGTTTTCAGTCCTTTGGTATGAGTCTGTGCCAGAAGGGAAATATCTTTATAATGTATAAGTTGTACTCAAACTAATTTCAGAGAGCAATCTCAGGTGGGGTATGTAGTATTTGTATAACATTTAACCCTCACCACTCCAATGCTTTAATCAAGTTACCTTTCTTGAGGATAATACAGGTTCTCGTCTTTCACGGTATAGGTCCAATTGACTTCCAAGAACACATTTTCTTCTTCATTTTTCACCAAGTCCTTTGCTTTTTCTGTACTTTATCATTTTTTTTTCCACTTGTGTAATTACATGTCACAATCATTCTCCTTGCTCCCTTACATATTCTTGACAGGATGAACAATAACATTTGCCCTATATTAGAATATTAAATAAATAAAATCCAGCTAGTACTGCGGTGTTTCAGCAGAGAAAAAACTAGTAGTCCTTCCCTTAACATTCTCCATTTTCTTTCTGTTCATAAAGCAGGGGAGAAATTTTCAGAGCTCTGCTCTGAAAACATTCAAAGGAAAATAAAATACTAAGTAAAAAATCACACTGAAAAATATTGACATAAGTATACTTTGGGATTAAACCATGGCAGCATACTAAAACTTGCTCATCTTCTGGAAAATAATTTATACTTTATGATGCTGGAAAGAGAACAGCTCCCTTACTTCCTTCTACCAGCTTAGTCAAAAACTGAAATCTACAAAATCGTTGTAAAAATAGGTAGGAATGGTCCTGCCCATTCTTAAATATTTGCAAAATAACATTGAATATCATATATGCTAACAAAAAGGAGAACAGACATGAGCTTTGTAATTTTCAGGAGGCTTAGGTTCTCACCATTAAGTAAAAGAGTTTGGAGGGCAGGATGAAACATTATTTATGTATGTTGAAAAACATTTGCAACACTCTCCTCCCCCTCCCCCCACCAGAATCTGTGGTTAGAAGTGACTGTCATAGTCACATGTGAAGTGATGTGCTACAGAGATATTTGTGTGGTGTTATGCACTATCTGATCACTTATTACAAACCTTGTGAGTCCACCTGGTAGGCATTGACAGTATCGAGACAAGTACTTTAGGACATGAATTTCACAGGGACTGCTGTAATAACCAGAGCAAAGGATACCTGAGTATCTGAATATGAGGGACATATATGTTTTTCTTCCCTCAATTCTTTTACAAGCTTTTTCAAAGTCCCCTTTTATGTTTTTTCTTTTTTTTTTTTTTATGGCATCTTTATAGAATTTTGTGGAAATGCATGTAGTACCATGGAGGAAAAGCTTAGTCCATCACAAAATTAATAATAAAGTGTAATAGTGATATTTGGTTACTCCTCTTATTGTCAGTATTTGAAGAGTGAATCTAAAAGATGTTAAAATTCTCATTGTACAGTCTCCAAGGTGTCTTTATTTAATTCAAGGAGGATATGACATAGTTTTTCTAAAGAGAATGAAATATAAAAATCTATTTAATGAAAGGAAACTAGGATTATTTTCTTTCAAGACCTATTTTGTAAACACATAAGAAAGTGCTCACATATTGCTACATATTTGAAGAAAGGTGAAAATCCAGTTATTTTCTGCCCATTGCTAGAACTGGGGTTATCTGATCACAAAAACCCCCCAAAACAAATAGAGGCAGGGGGCCCATAGACAAAAAAAAAAAAAAAAATAGGCAGGCATTTTTTCTCTGTATCTCTAATCCTGTGACTGAGTATGCAATTCAGGAAAGCAAACCGAACACTAGCTTGGCTGACATGCACTACCCAATGTCACTGTGCTAGGCAGCTCCCTGATCTGAAGGAGCATAACATTTCAGCAGGCAGGCTGAGAAAGTTGGGACTGCTTGGCCTGGGGAAAAGCAGCTTCCTCATAGCAGCCTTCCACTATTTAAATGGGGCCTACAGGGGAGCTAGAGAGGCATTTGCATCAAGAACTGTAATGATAGTGGTACCATAAGATTTTTGCTTCTTATATATTTTTCAAATATTTTTTGCTCTGTAGACTATTATTTTATAGTAATATAATTTCTTAGCTAAATTCAGTACTTTGTTAGACAAATACATTCATGGAATCTTATTCTAATCTTGCTTCTTCAGTGAACCAAAGCCATGTCACTTTCCCATGAATTTAGACATAAACAATGTGGGAGACTCCAGTAGGGGGCCAAACCAAGAGAGGGAATTACTTTGTTAATTGTACTTCTCATTGGGCATTCTTGTTAATTATGCTAATTTACTAAACTTATAAAAGTGCCAAACCCCTGTATCACGTGTGCATTCTTATAAGTGCCCCTGCGGGACCTTCAATAAACAGTGACCACTTTTATAATTTCAATCTTGCTTGGCTCGTGATTTTAGAAAAGGAATCAAAAGAAAAAGTAGTAATGGGTACAAATTGAAAGAGGAGAAATTTAGGTTAAATATTAGGAAGAAATTTTTCACTTTGATAGTGGTTAGACACTGGAACACATTGCCCAGAGATGCTGTGGATGCCCCAATCCTGGCATCCACAGTCAAAATCAGATTGGATAAGGCCTTGAACAACCTGGTCTAGTGGGAGGTGTCCCTGCCCATAGGAGGGTGTGTTGGGACGAGATGATCTTTAAGATCCAGTCCAATCCCGTATTCTATGATTTTACGTTTCTAGCAGATTCTATGGAATCAACCAACATCCACTCCACTTTTTAATACATTCTTGTTTACTTTCTGTAGCATGATACAAAAGGTAATGTAGTAATTAAATAATTCATCATATTAACAAGAATAGAAATTTTACCCAACATTATAATTGCAGTAGTAATATTTTAGGATAAAATAAAAATTATTCAATGAAATGTGAATGGATTTAAGCCTCATCTATATTTCAATTTTCTTAGAGTTAGAATCTTTAAAGGCAGCTTTTACTTTCAAATTAGTGGCATTTTTCTTGATGCTTTGATGCATATATATGGAATAGTCATCTTTGCCTTCTTTCTAAAAAGCATGATGATTCCACTCATTTTTGTTTTATAAAGGACATAGGTGTACACAGAAACTTGGATCTATCCCTCTTTGCCCAAGAGTTTCAAAAGTGAAAATTTGTGCATTCAATAAAAAAATAATTTTTTTAGGCTTTTCCCTATTATATATCATATACTTGCAACAGTAAGTGACATTTTTGATTTATGGGATTTGACATGACCTGTCTCACTTAGAAATTTCAAAAAGAAATGCCGCTCAATATTAGTCTATCAGAAATGACACACATGTCACCATGTGATTACTTTCCAGACAAGGCCCAGGCATAGCCTCATTTCCTTGGGCATAAAAACACTGACACTCAAGAAAATAGGATGATGCCTGTCATGTTCTCCTTTTCTCCACAGGAGCTCTTCCAAAAAGACTTTGGGGTTTTACTCTTCTCTTCCAAGAGACTGCAGAAGGATATTTCTTCAACACTTTTCTGTGAGTGACCTACTATTAGTTGAACTGAGATCCTTTTTAAAAAAAATGTTTTTGATATTACTAAGAAATTTTTATTAAGTCAGGGATTCTTACAAAGCTGGAGGGGGAAATAGAGACATATGCTTGCATACACACACAAATGTTCATATGCTTTTGTTTAATTAATAAAATTTAGTACACATTATGTGTGAAAGACACATTTTGTGAAAAAGATGATTTACAAAATGTTCTGGATACCCAATATAAATTATTGTAATTATGTAGTTTATTTTGCAGTGGTTTTAATTGGTGCCACGAGAGTTAACAATAACTACAGAAAGAAGATCAAATATTAAAATTTCAGTATTCTCCACTGGAATCTAAAAATTGTATTAGTAATTAATTTTTAGGTATAATATAGTATTGAGACACATATGTATATATTTACACATATATATAAGGAAACATATGCTTGCTTATATTATACATACACCTGCAGGGACTCAGACGTAGTTTTTAATGCAATTATTTTTTTTTCTGGTGAACACACAGGAATAAAAAATTTGTGAGACTGAATGTGCCTTTCAGCTATAGTAACAGTTTTAGAAATCATTATTTTCAACCACTCACATGTTCAGACAGCAAAAAGCACTAGAAGTGTGCAAATGCTTTCCAAGCTGGTATTTAACATTGATTAGAATAGTGGTACTTGGGGTTTTTTGGGTTTGGCAGCAAAAGACATGAGGAATTGTAAAAAAGAACATCTATAAATTGTTCTTGACTTTTAGTTCAGAATCAATATTAGGCAATGACAGTAATTTTCATATAATTATATGGATTGCACCCCTTTTTCAAGGGGGTAATACAACTTAAAATGCTTTTCACCTTGGCAACAACTGTTGTACTTTTTAGTGTATCACACAATGACAGCAGAACTTGAAAGCTGGGAAGAAGGTCAACTCTTCAGACAGTGATGCCTTGGGGAAACCAGAAATTGTTCCCACTTCTCAGTCTGTGAAGCTACTGGCATCCCAAATAGTCACAAAGCACTTCAGTGCCTTAGGCTATTTCAAAGTCAGAGCTGCTTCATTCTTATTAAAATACATTTATACTGCTTAATAAGAAATAGCCTTTTAATAAGAGTGCATTACTGTGTATGAGAAATCCCAGTTGTTCCTCTAAAAACTACTTACATACAGCACCATTTTCTAAAACAGATTTCTAAGGAAATCCAAAATACTCAAATTTGAAGAAAAAATGATAAGAGATAAAAAATGAACTCACTATAACTGTTCTCACAAAATGAAAAAGCGTGAAAGCTGTCATAGTCCTTAGAAGGAAAAAGTCTGAATGTATCACTTCTCAAAGTCCACCAAAAAATTATTGTATCTTGGAACTTGAATAAATATATATATCCTAATAGACCCTACCTATTTTATATGAGAAGAAGAATAATGATTTTGGAATGGAAACTGAAAAGAAAGCAAAACTTAAAATTGAGTGGCAAAGAAGCAAAATAACACCAAAACCCAAGCAATATTTGTTTGTCTTACACTTCCCTTTTTTTTCTTTTCTGTGTTGTAAAGAAAAGAAAATAATGCATCCTCATTAACCAGGGTTTATCAAACTTACATTACTGTCCATCTGTCCACAGTTCTTTAACAATATTTTTAGAAACCACTTTTCTAAAAGGAGGAAAATGATAAACACTTGCAGTTATTCTACTGGAGAAGGAAAAACTTTACAAGGCCAAATTTGACTCTGATCTGAGTCTAATTCTGAAAAAAAAAATATATATAGGTAACAGGCTTGAATTGCTTTACAGGAGGAAGTCTAAGTTATTCTAAGTAAGAACTTACTGACAATCATCTAATAATAATTGATTTTCAGGGAAAAAGGACATGAAGTCTTGTCATGTGTAAGAGAGTAAAGTGAGAAAATATGGTAAAGATACAATGGAAATCAGTCGAGATTGCATGCAGGAAATTAACCAAATAGCAGGAAAAGTTCATTTAAAAGAAAGATTCATAAAAATTACATAGGAAGTTCTATGGTATGTTTTTCCATCATTGGCCCGTAAGATTAAATCAACAGAACTGTAACAATGGTGTATTATACGTATTTGTTTTAATACTTATGAAAAATCTAACAGTCAAAGAGCACAAACAAGCAAAAACCAAGATTATGAGGATACACATGCTGAGGTCATTCATAACATTCTGCCTGCCTCAGTCGGAGGGGTAGTTCTTACCTTGTGGGACAACAAATTCCATAAATGAAAAAGGCCAGAAAGGCTTTTCTTACCACTGAAGTGCTCAAGTAGATTGAGGAACAATTTGACTTCAGGCAGAAAACTGCTACAAATTTTCACTGTTTATGTAATTATCATTGACTGTCTAAAATGTAGAACAATGCCTAAAAACATTAAGGTAGAAGAAAAGCAAAAAACTCCACAGGTATTTTTATTTATTGCAACTAAGTAAATATGTATAAGCGCAGGTGCAACATAGGGCTTTATATTTAAACAGGTAAACATTTGTAAGAATAATAAATTCACCTGAAAAATTGTGAGGTTTCTGTCACATGATCTTAAAACTAATGAACTTAACTTTCTCTCTGTTTTTCATAGTCATGCTTAACTTGAACCTTGAAGTCAAAGAAATACATATTATATTATGCAGCCTGACCAACCGAGTGGCCTTCTATGATTGGACCATCAGTGGACAACATACAATGGGGGGAAAAAAGTAATCTTTAACCTTTGTTCAAAAATCTTGTTGCAGTTTTTCTGTGAGTGGCTTAAAGCAATGTGTCCTTAAACTTGGACTGCAGTCCAGTTTTAACTTTCAGTACCACACTGCAAATGTAATTCTGATTTTCTAATTCATAAAATTTATGATTATTACTTACTTGGCTTAAAGACATCAGACTTCTGAAAACTCCAAACTGTCACTGAGACCTCTTGAATACATTTATTCTTAACAATGGTCCAGTGCTTTCATCCAGAGTGTTACAGACATGCTGTGACATGTAGCTGCTTCCAGCATGGGGAAAGTGGGTACAAGTTAATAGAATAGCAAAGTGGCACAGCAAATAAGGACACAACTCACACCTTAGGCAGCAAAAAACTGGAGGAGAATTATGCATCCTGTAGCAAATGTTGTTATTCGTGTGGAATATTGAAGAAAAAAAAACCCTAAACTTTACAATTTTAAGTACTCTAACATTGGCTGTTTTCAGTTGTGATTTTAAAAAATGCCCTTTTTATTTAAGAAAATGCATTTTTTGCCAGGCCGGGTTCATTTTAGTTTCAGTTAATTTGTTCCTGCATGTAATCCCCAAGAATACACAAATGTTTTAATTAGAATTTAAACAGACTCAACCGTTTCCTAGAGAATTCCTTCAGTGTTTTTATGAATCTTATTGATTTTCTGTAACCAAACTTTGCTTTCATAATGGGTTATCAAACTAGTTTTTTCCATAATAAATGTCAAAGACATTTCATAGGAATGACGACACTTGAATTCTACATTTATCTAAGCCTTAATCTACACTTTCCAAACACTTTCATTAGAAAAAAATAATTACATTTTGGTGGATTTCAGTCAAAATATTGAAGCTTGTAAAATTATTTCAACTCTTTTTCTAAATTGCTTAGGAAGCATTATCTGTTACTGAAGTCTCACACAATCTAAAGCTTATTTTTAACAATTCTTTTGGTTGTTGGATAAAAACAACCTGCTTCATTAACCATAATTAATGATTACTAAATACCTGTCCTTTCAACTGGCTAGGGTTGCTTGAAGTTAGTATATGGAATAATTTCCCTCTTCTCTGACTTTTTGTAGAGGAATATCATTCATAAAGTATTCTTCTGAATGATTCTCAATTTCAGATGAAGCTGTAGTCTCACTGAAGGATGGGAACTTAATTGGCATAGAGTGGTTATTCATTTAGTACTTGTGTCTGCAAAAACAAGATAACTAGAAGCAAAGATTTTCGTGCATTAAAGCTGAAGTGGGAGGAAGAAATGAAGTTTCAGTTTATTTTCCTGTTGATGGAGAGAGTGTCATGAAGTGCTGAACATATCAATGTGTAGTATGCTGTAATGGGCGGGGAAGGAAAATGGCTGCCTGGTGGGACAAGTTTTCAGCATCCTGTAGAACTTGGTCAGAGTTTTTCATCCTTCCCACATCTCCTTCAGAAACTGCAGAAAGATTTAGGCAAGTTTATGTTCTCAGTTTTGTAGGACCTAAGTTTTTGTTTCTTTGACATAAATATGCATGCTTGGGTAAGGAGGGTATCACAAAATATTTTGCCCGGTAGAGCTGTAGGTACCGCAGAAGACATAATATTAGCTGTTAAAAATGCAAATATTTCCAATTATTTCCAAAATTTTTTGTAAAAATTATTTTTAAAGTTTTCCTGACAGTCCTAGGAATTACATTTATGCTCCATGTATTCTTCAAAACCTGACAGAATTTGTGAGACTCTTTTGTCATAATACTTTTTTCTTGTTGTTTTTATTACTCCTTGCTTTTGTTCTAAACAGTACTCAGTCCTATATATTGAGATATTTATACAAGAAATACATATAAATATGCCCTCTACACAGAAAACATCTTCTCCAATATATTCTTAACCTCACTTCAATTCTCCAAACTGAATTTTAATTAATTATAATTGTTCACTTTTCTACTGAGTTTCCATATTGTTATGTTTATAACTTGCACTAATATAGTTTGCATTAATTATTTCTTTAAAACTGATTATAGTCCTGTCCATGATACTTAAATATTTATTTATTAATAAATTTATTTATTAATTTTTTTTTTCCTGCTATATATGCTAATTGACTGGACATGTAAAGATTACTGCTAATACCAGTAGTCTTTCAGGCCTGACACAAACCTGCTGATCTTTTTAATTTAGAAGAAAAGGGATCACAACTGCTGTTATGTTAAGGAATAGGTACAACTTGAAAGCATGATATCTTCTGGTATTGGAAGTGTTGCAATCTTTGCATGAGCTGCATTGCTGCAACACCGTATCAACAGCTGAAAACATAATGATCTTCAGAAGTTGTTCCTGGTTTTATGTTTAGCATTGGGCTTCCCTGCTCAACTGTAGAAACAAATACCATGCTGATATTTGAACCAATCTTACATTAAGTTTAATATGAAATAAAAATGTTACAAACCCGGGTTCACAGGAATACTGCAGAGTGTAACTATATATTCTCACTGGTATTGCCACAATGGGCCATAACCTCTGTACCGACTTTGCTTAACAGTTATGCTCTGTTGTGGTATGACCTACCTGCCGTCATGCTTTACTTGGCTTAGCTGTGACAGCAGTTTGTCCAAACGACAAGTGTCTATGGCGAATTTGTTTTACTTTGATCTTTGTGTGGTACAACCATAATTTTAGGTAAAAAGCAGAAGCAAGAACTTTACGTACAATGGGGTAGTTTAAATTCTAACATACTGACATGGTGTAGAAAAACACAGGCCTGGTACAATATCAGAGTCCTTCAGAAGACATGACATAAGATACAGCTTTAACAACTCATCTGTGGTTATTAACCCTATACAGACATGGATCTCAAAATGGGGTTTAGGGGTAACAAAAATGATATGTGTAAGAGACACAATATTTAGTGAACTTGGATGTAAAGTGGAGCTGCAGAATGATAAAAAAAGAGCAAAGGTATAAAAATATATTAGCAAACATGACCCCAAGTATATCCCATGCCAAGAAAAAGGAACCATTACTATGAACATCGTTCTCCTACCAGTGACATATGGACACTGGAAACTCCCTGTGACTCCCTCATGACCACCACAATGAAATCACTCACTTGGACAGATGTACTGTTCACTGGGTAAAAAACTGGCTGATGGCTGAGCCCAAAGAGTGGTGGTGAATGGAGTCAGATTCAGCAGGTGATTGTTCACAAGTGTATTTGGGCTGGTGCTGTTTAATACCTTTATCAATGACCTGGAAGAGGGGATTGAGTGCACCCTCATGCAGTTTGCAGACAACAGCAAATTGGGGAGGATTATTGACCTGCTGGATGGTAGGAAGGCTCTGCAGAGGGATCTGGAGAGGCTGGATTGATGGCCTGAGTACAATTGTATGATGTTCAAAAAGGTGAAGTGCCACGTCCTGCATTTTGACTGCATGTAAGTGCAGATGCTGAAGCGTGTTCAGAGAGGGTCAACAAGGAGGGTGAAGCACAACTCTAATGCGAATTGGCTGAGGGAATTGTGAGTGTTTAGCCTGAAGAAAATGAGGCTGAGAGGAGACCTTATGACCCTCCATAACTACCTGAGAAGCCATTGTAGTATGGTGGGTGGTCTTTTCTCCCAGGTAACAAGCAATAGAACAAGAGTAAATGGTCCCCAGTTGTGCCGGGGGAAGTTTGATTGGATACTATAAAAAAGGCTCTTCATGGGAAGAGTTTTTAAGCATTGGAGCACATATAAAAAGGAGGTAGCTGAGTTGCCAAGTAGCCAGGTCACCACTATACCCGGAGGCATTTTACAGATGTGGCACTTAGGGACATGGTTTAGTGGTGGACTTGACAGTATTAAGTTAATGACTGGACTCTATGATCTTAGAGGTCTTTTCCATTCTAAATAATTCTATGATTCAATGACTCAAACAAACAATTGAAGGGTGAACATGACACTGTGAAAAAGGGACAAAAACTGTGAGTGTGTGTTACAATTTTAATTGTGTTATTATTACTATTACAGAAAAAAAATCTTTATAGATCTTGTTTTCTGTTTAGATTTTTATTCTTGCCTTTCTGTAGTTAGATCTAGACTAGTAATGATTCTTGAATCATTAAGATATCAAAATGTCATTTACGGTTATAAATTTTTAACTTTGCATGCATCTATCAATCCATCTATCTGTCTAACTATCTATCTCAATCCATGTGTTTTCGGTTAACCTTAGATATCACAAGAAAAACATTGACCTGTTGGAAGAAATCCAGAGGAGAATCAGTAAGTTGATTACAGGGTTGGAACACCTCTCCTATGAAGACAGACTGAGAAAGTTATGGCTGTTCAACCTGAAAAATAGGAGAGTCTGGGAAGACCCTAGAGCAGTTTCCAGTACATAAAGACAGCTTAAAAGAAGGATAGATAAGGACTTTTCACATGGGAGTGTAGTAATAGGACAAGGGGCAGCAGCCTTAGGCTAAAGGAGGGAAGGTTTAGATTAGATATTAGGAAGAAATTATTTATTATGAAGGTGGTGGAGCACAAGAACAGGTTGCCCAAAAAGGTGGTAGGCTCCCAACCCCTGAAGTTGTTCAAGGCCAGGCCAGATGGGGTTCACTTCTGACTCCTTATGTTAAGAGAATTTTATGGGGTGGACACTTGTATTGGTTTGAAAACAAACCAGTGGAAGATCACAAGTCAGGATTAAAATTAATAGGAAAAAATAGAAATAAGTGAAATAATGTAAGGAAAAAGCACTGACAAAGTCAGATACAACCTGATACCCTGTTAGGGTGGTGACAGCAGTCCAAATGAAGTAGTCCAGTTGAAGTGATGATCCAATGGAAAGTCTGGTCTCCAGCTGAAGGTCCAGTGGTGGCTCTTGTTCTCTGGTCACCCAGCAGACAGGGCTGAGGCCAGGCAGTTCTAAGGGCAGCTTCTATCCAGGTGGGAATGCCTGGCTTCTCCTTCCTGGGTGGAGCATCTCACAAGAGGATGAAATAAACCCATGAGTCATGTGGTGGTTTCTTGATGGCCCATTGTCTGTTATCAGGGGTGGGTCATTAGCAGGTGATAACAGCTAATGGCCCACAGCTGGTGGTAATAGAATACTTAAATACATCTACTGTAACCTAGGACAACACTCCAAAATTATTACCTCCCCTTTATATAACCACTCCCCTTTCACCAATGAGGCAAGTAGATTTAAATGAATGCAAGAAGATATAAATGAAAAAAATAGCAGTTTGCTAAAGATCAAACAGCAACAACCAAGATAACAGTAATTATCACAAGATGCAAAGGTGTTGAATCCCATGGGTTCTCTAGAACAAAGAAAACAAGATGGTGGAAAAGCCCCTCCCCCAGGATAGCAGCCACTGTAGCCAACAGCATGGATAAGACAAAGACAGTATGTTGGAGAAGCTCCTTACCCAAAATGGCAGCTGCTTTGGAATACCTTGTTGTGCTTCTTTGAGAGGAGGAAAATTAGGAGGAAAATATTGTCTGATAGAAGGCAGGTTATAACCACCCCTCCCCCACCAGGTCTGGGAAAAAAAACAATTTCTTTGGTGGAAAGAGAAAGGCAAAACCTATTTATTTAACAAACACAATGCACAATGGGAAAAGATAATAAAACCTCTTGCTATGGAGAGAAACCCGGTAAATTCTGAGTCCCTGTGGGTGTGACTTTCTCCTCTTTGGAGATGGGTCAGCTTGGGCCCCTCTGGGCCGAGGGGTAAGGTCTCCCGGCCAATGTTTTGGTGTTGTTGAACAGTCCAAAAGAGAACAAGAAGAAACTGAAGTTCCAGGAAAATTCTTTGTTTTAGTTAACAAACAAAAAGCTAGCTAGAAAGCAAAAGGAATGTAATTCTCCTTCCTGCTGCAGAAGCAGAGCAGCAGGGCAGGAGAAGCCAGCAAGCTTATCTGTGTTTTGAGCACAGGGCCGAAGGAATTCCACTGGCTCTCATCCCTCTCTCTTAGCCAGCCTTAAAGGCACGGAGAGGCACAGGATTCATGCCTGGGCACAGAGCGGCGATAGGGGATACTCATCATAAAGTCACCCCAAGACACCTGTGGATCAGAAGACAAAGACAATATGGCAGAGAGAACCTCAGCTCGACCTTCCTCCTGGAACAAAAATGGGAAGATAGGAGCTTACAAAGCAGTTCTCGTGGCAAATGGGGGGTGCTGGCATTTTCTGGGGCAACTCCAAACCTGCAGTGTAGGTTTCCCTGCTTCTTTCCAGCTGGCATCAGCGCCACAGTTCTGAGATGTTGCTGCATTGCAGGGGGAAGAAAATGGACTCACTGGGCACCAAAATCTGCAGCCCTGGCCCCACTGGCTCTGTCTTAGTGCTGTGGCTGCAGAAAGGTGTTATGAAATTAGCTCTGAAACAGTTTAGGATTGTGAAATGCAATTTATAGGAGACCTACACCAGGCAACCCCACTCTGGAGCTCTAAACTCTTTCAGTGTAAATCTACTAACCCTTGTTCAGTCACTGAAGGTCTTAAAGGAAGTATCTGTCCAGTTTCCTTGCAAGCTCTTGCTATATATTGAAAGGCTGCTATAAAGTCTTTTTAGAGCATTCTCTAGGCTGAAAACCCCCTACCTTCTCATCCTTTTATTACAGGACAGATGTTCAAGTCCTCTTACAATTTCTGTGGCTTTTTCCTAGACATACTTACAGGTCTTTCTTGTGCTGGGGACCCCAAATCTGAATGCAGTACTCCAAGTGGGGTCCCATGAAAGCAGAGTGGATGGGGAGATTCATCTCCCTCAACCTGCTGGCCATACTACTTTGAATGCAGCCCAGAATTTGATCTGTTTTCTGGGCTGCAAGTGCACATTGCTGGCCCATATCCACTTTTATGTTCAATATCCCGCATTCAGTGATGAAGGAGGTTGATAGCATAATGCTTGTGCCATTGTCTTTGTTGTGAAGTTATCTTGTTTTGACAACAACAAATAAACAACGAAGTTTATGTCTTATATTTTACAACTGGTGCTTACCTGACACTCTACAGTAATATATCATCAATTCACTGGTCCACTGTATGAAAGTTAATGTGTAATCAACACCCCACGATTTTGATGGTAACTTCACTATAATGAATTACCAGGGCAAAGCCAGCAGTTGCATACTAATTACTAATCATATCACTGTAGTGTGAATTTCTTTGCTATTTGTACAAGCAAGGAACTTGCTGAGGGTGATCAGACTGTACTTCTGGTGGAAGGCTAGCTCCTGAGAGGTCAAAATATGGTTCTAAAACCCTACTGTTACTGTACTTGTACTTTCAAAATTTTATTTTTGATATAGAGAGCCACAAACAATTCTGCCTTGCAGTTATAAAAAATTTGTATGCAGCAAAAAAAGGTTAATTCTTCTTTCATGGTTACCCATTCAAGTGTTAGGTGTGTATTTCAAAATGAAACTCATTTTCAGTGCAGATATTCATGGGAATTCGTGGTAGATGGCATAACAATGGCAAGCAGCCATAAACCGTGGCTTGGGAAGTTCAGACTGTTCATTTAAAAAACGAAAACAAAAGAGAAGGAAAACCTGGACAGTACAGCAGAAACAGACTGGTCAGAGATTATGCAGTTTCTGTCACTAGAGGATTTTTACAAGTTGCCTAGAAAAAAACAAGGCTGAATGACCTAGCAGTCAGATCAGCTCCTGCAATGTCCAACCAACTGTTCACAGAATCACAGAATAAGCTGAGTTGGAAGGCATCCAACATGGATCATTGAGTCCAATTCCCAGCTTTTCTATTATTCTGAATGGTTGTGCATAAGTACTTTGCAAGGTCCTTATCCCATGCATATTTTCTTCAATAATGACAGAATTTCTACAACCACTTAACATTTACTACAAATACACAATGAAAATATCAGTAAGATTATTAATTGCCAAATTGTTCATTAGAGATATGTAGAGAATGAGATAAAATAATTATTTTTACCTTGAAGTGAAATATGAATGGTCACTGCCTTCATTAAGTCATCATATAAATACTATTGTCTAACAAGTATAATTCTGTATAAAAATAAAATGGTTGAGGTGACTTTTTATAAGAAACTGAATAAACCAGTAAGCCTTCATAGCAAGTAAATAATTAAGGTCAAAACAGCTTTTCAAACAATTTTATTTAAAAAATAATGGTAAAAGGTATTTCCAGACTGTACATTCTACAGCAGGACATAAAGAGAATACTAAAAGACAGTAATTACAACTAAATGATCATGACAGCTTCATGTAAGAGTGAGAGCTGGATCCTTAGATTTGGGGAGCACAGCTTTAATAAATGTATTTCTAAAAGAAATACAGTGTTCTCTCCAGGGCTTTGGAGATAAAAACTTGTTTTTCTCTACAGCCATACCCATAGATATATTATAAATCTTGGAGAAAAAAAAAACAACCCACATATGCACAGAAACAAAACAAAACACAACAAATTTACTTTTCATTCTCTTGGATAAATGATGATTTTGAATCCCATTTCAGGTGCCAAGATATCCCTTTTCTCATGAGATGAAATACTGTACAGGAAATTGTATGATATAAGAGGACTCTGGATTCCAGTCTATTCAAGTCACTTCCTGATACCATTTTGTTAGTGGGCTGTTGAGCACTGCGCTCTCTCCACCCCACCAGATTTTTGTGGCTATTTTATCAGTCTTCTAACCAGTTAGTATTAATAGGAACTGAACAAATTTGGTACCTGGTAAATTAAGCTCCAGCTTTTGAATTGAAGAGAAAGACAGAAAACCAAGAAAAATATTTTTCAAATGCCATCAACAGGCTATTAGAAGGCTGCCAATTCTTTATTTTGTATTAAAATCTTAAATTGTATTTTCATACTTTTTTGTATTTGTTTGTTTGTTTGAATTAGACCTTGGTCACATGTCATAATCTCATTTTATTTTGTCATGAAGTCTGTTTTCCTGTAATGAAATGCAGGTTGTCTACTGCTGTTTCAAGAATTTTGCTTTTCCACTGTACCTATAAATAGTAATTAAGGATAGCAGGTCATATAAGGAAAGCAAGTGTAAAAGACAAACAAGTCTGGCATCTGAAGAAACATTCATTAGGGACAAGTACTCCCTCTTAAGAAATGCTGCCTCATTAAGAGATAATCATGAATGCATCAATAAGGTGACATAACTGATTACTTGTGCATCTGTCTCAATAATTTTTGTGCTGCTTAGTTCTGCCAGCAGTGGCATGCAGGAACAAATTGCTACTGCATTATAATGTTAGACTGATATTAGTTGAGTTAAAATTGATGATTTCATTTTGATTTAAATGGTAAGAAGTTATACAGTTGCCTTATGTAGATGTGGTTGAACTTGATGCACAGATGATTGCTGCTGACACAAAAATGTCTATAAAGGTCATTAACAGGCTAAAATTTGATTTTTATTGAAGAACATCATTATAATTTGCATGATTAATACTAAGGAGTTGCTGTTGTAAAAGCAGAAGTTTCTAAAAACAGCATCGGCTAAGTGTTGCTTAGCAATACTTATGTATTATGTTTAGATGTAAGAATATGTGTTGGGACAAAATTAAAGGTTATAGTTTTTAAAAAAGAAAAAATTTTGAAATGTTGAATTTCATTTTAAAGTACATAGACAGAAACACATGTTTAATGTGAAAAATAGTTTGTGGTTGTTAATGAAGACAAGTGGTTTCAAGTTACATGTAAGTAAAAGGGAAGGGAAGAAAAGGCAGCAAGAGTCTATTTGCTTCAAATTATATATAAATGGATAGAAGAACAGTAAAAATTTCAGCAAAATATCAGGTTTTTTATTGCCTTTAATAGGACCAAGAAATATAAAAGATGGTGTAAGGCCTGTTAGGCAACTATAAGTCACTGGAATTTTATATGACGAAAACTAGGTGCCACAAGATGATCAGAATCCACTTTCATTTTGAAGACAGGCTTAAGATTGTGAGGATGACTTGCCTGATTAGTGGTTTTTTTTTAAATTGTTTTCCATCATAGAATTGTTGGCCCAGTTCCACCAATGTAAATCAAATGCCTGTGCATGCAGAAACAGAAAACCAAATCTTACTTGATTTTTCTTCTCAGTTTATATTCCAGAAGTAGCAAAATACATATTAGTTCCCAGTATTAAGGCTTTTTTCTGGTTTGTGACTCAAGGACTGGAGACAATTACAAAAATTCTGTGACTTTTTCTGGCTGATGTTACAGGCTTGCTGAAATATTGGGCAGAATAGATCGGCTTCAAGTCTTACAGAGAGGTAAACATTTAAATCCAACTGAGTTTAAAGCTTAAATAAAAAGTGTTATTCTTTGCTTGAAACTTACTGCTTTGTATTTGAAATTCTTTCTTTTAGGCAGACAAAAATGACCACATTTGACAAGAACAGATATAGGGCTGAGTTATTTCGTTCTCCTCAAGACATTTTATAATTTTTTATTATCAAAAATATTATGAATAACAATAAGATTGAGCATAACTGGGGGGTACTACATATTTTTGAAAACGGAATCTGGATTTCACATGACTTCAAAGTGGGGCTTTTACATTTGAGGTCATCACATTTCACTTTAGTTATAACAGTACTTCTGGAGTTAACTGCCCTTATAGTATGAAAACAGATCTCTGTATAATGATCTTGGAATACTAAGATGGGCTTGCTCGTTACAAGCTGCAGCTTTTGCAGTCCTCAGTGTTGTTTTGGGTAACATTCAGAATACCTACTTAAATGTGTTCTGTAATTCAAAGAACTAGTGGTGGGTCTTGCTAGGACACTTGTTTTCTGGAAGTTGAGAACACAATTAGAAGCAGAAGACAAACTCTAAAAATTTAGGCCTGAAATTTTACTTCAAAGGATCTGGGTTCCCTGATCTTTCCTGAACTCTTGTCTAATTTATATACCATATTCCCAAGATTTAATATAGGTTATTCAAAACTTCAGGAAAATTTATTCTTTCTTTTTCCTGAAGTGAACTATCCTTCATAATTTTTATGTTATTTCACTATATTATTAAGCTTCCTATCAAAAGATTTGATTATAATCTAGATTCTGTACTTATCAGAGACTCACCTTAAAGCAGTCCTTATATTTGCCATGTCATAAAGAACATAAGCAAGTGAAAGGAGTTATTACACAATACACTTCCATTACAGACAGCTCAATGAAGGATTGGGAAATATCCAGCTGCTAATGTGTTTTAAATTACATACCCTTATATTGTGTGCTTTCTAATATTGGGAAAATTGGAGCTCTCCCTCTTATACGCAGATAAAAGGAATTCATTTAATATCACATCAGGCATTTTAGCTGTTCAGAACATAATCAGGAATATCAATTTTCTAATCAAACAAAGAGAAAAAGAAAAAAGAAAGGGTTTCATTTTGTAGTATAGCAGAAGCATAAAATACAGATATAGCTGATTGAGACAATAAAGACAAAGACATTTCTGCCAAATTATACTGGCTTCCTTCGGTGTTGTAACTCCTGCTGAGTTCCCCTGTTAAGTGTACCAACAGAGTGCTGCCTCAAGTCCTTTTTCCACAAGTACTTATAGGCTGTAATGTGTCTTTTTTCTCCATGGACTGCCTATTCCAGTTCCATAGTTTCATATTACTAATATCAACTTTTGTATTACTAAGTTCTCCAAGACTCTATATCTTCCATTATACCTAAGAAACTGTAAAAATCAACAGGGTGGAAAGTTTAATGTGTCCAAGGATCCAAGGGCTGCTAAGGTCTTTTTCATGGAAGGCAAGTAATGGAAGAAGTAGAAGTGATCTCAATCACACATGGAGCTGAGGTGTGTGAGCATGCACCTGAACCCCGTAGCTATGACACATTTGCTGGTGTCATGGAGTAAATAGGTACCTAAATAATTCCAGTGATATCTTTGGAATTAATTAGAATACAGTAGAGGGAAACATGATGCTTTCACATGAAAAAGTAAGTGGAAAATTTGCAAGGATTAGGTGAAATTGTGAGGGACAAAAACAGATGTTGAAGAATTTTCTCTATGCTGTAGCAGAGTATCAGGCTTTAGGTCCAATAAGTTAATTTATTTCAGTGATACATCAGTAGAAACCTCGAGCTGGGTGCCTCCAGAAATGGATCCTGAACAAAGAAATCCCTGTACAATTCTACCTTACAATCTAAATTCCCCACCTCTCTCAATACAGTTCCAAAGAGAATTAATGTCTGAGGTCTTCCCATTCCTCATTGGACTACATTGTCTCTAGGCAGGCCTTTTCTTTTACATTTAAGGTTGCAACTTCTGCTGATGAGTGTAGCTACCTTCCTTGCTCCCTTATCTTCCAGCTCCAACCAGCTCTGGGCCCTCCTTTTAGTTAACTAGGTAAAAGTTCAGCATATCACAGCTTGCAGACTAAGGCTTCAGCACACCTAAATGCTAATGCTAAATTAGAATAAGGGATTAATATCCTTTATTTTGCTACAGTAGGATTCAGGCAAACCGGGAGACCAGACAGTGGTGAGACTCACTTCTATGATACCTTTAAATGTAGCCACAAAGTTACAGAACTCATTCTGCCCCTCAAACCATCAACAGATCCCTCAAAATCACCACAATGATGTCTGTGTCACGACGTAATATGATGTATGCTGAAAATATAAGAATATAACAAAAGGAGAATGAGTAAATATGCAAGAAGATGTGGGG
>VXAC01000892.1:912919-982921 GCA_013399225.1 Rhipidura dahli
TGGTGGGTGGGGGCGGGGGGTGCTTGCACCTGAATGTAATTTACAGCTTCAATTGGTTCTCCACTTTTGCACTTTTAAATACTTATGGATATGGTTTAGTTATTGCCATGTGTATTACAGAATGGTACTTTTTATACTGTTCATGTTTTGGTATGTTATCTACTGATGAGCAGTTGTAAATTAGTTGCCAAATATGGGCATTACTTAACAATACAAGACACATTTTAAAGAAGGGTCAATTAGGCTCTGAGTAAATAAATAAGAAAAGTTCAACCTATTCAACCTGTTAGTAAATCTAGGAGAAAACTAAGGGGTGAAGTCATGATCACAACCTATAAAAGCCTACAGAAGGGATAAAAATAGCAATAGAAGCTCTTCATGCTATATCACAAGCATATAACATGATCCTATCACTTCAACCTAAGCAAGATAAATTCCGACTTGGCACAAAAGTTCAACTGCATTTTCCAAGCCATTGCAATAGTATCTCAAAAATTCTGCTGCCTTCCCTCTTGCTGGGAACATTTATATCAAGAACATTTAACTAAAGCATGCTTTAGTTTAGCATCAGCTGCAGAACTGACAAATTGTATCAGGAATCTCATTAGGCCCCCATTAAATCAGAGATCAAACTGCAAGATTATAGCAGTTGCATCAAGTGTGAAGTTTATGAAGGATGTGATAAGACAAAGAAGTGCCTGCTTCCATAAAGCATTCCACACCACTCAAGAGCACTGAACCTACTGTTAGTGTTTAATGAGATTAGGATTTGTATATGTTGCTCAAAGTCTCCCAGTGACATGTATATTAGTGTACGCTGAGAAAATAAAACCTCTTTTTAATGCCTGTTCCTTCTGTTCAGTACAAGAAATCTACCACAAATTATTTGATCTTCTATAGTGACAGAAAATTTTTCATCGATTAATATTTATTTAACATTAGTGCTTGTTGATTTACATTTATTAATTCTGTGTACTGATTTTAGACAATAGGCTAGGTATATTTTTAATTGTATCTTTCTTATATTTACTTTAAATATAGGTAAGGTATAAGGGAGAAATGTCTGTATCTGCAGATTAATTATTCTTTGGCGATTCTTTAATTAATACTAACTTATAAATGACATCATGAAATGCATTAAATTTCTAGTGCAAAAGGATTTTGAGGATAATTTCATACACTGCAAACTACCAGATTAATCTTTTGACTCTACCACGCTGCATCTGACTTGAGGAACCTCTTCCAGGCTTCTCAGTTTGAAAGTCTCAGGTCTTAAGACAGGAAATGTTCAGAAACATAGAAGTAGAGCTTTGCTTACTATCTAAATACCCTAAAATTAGGTATTGCCAAGGAACCAAAATGTCTGAGTACTTCCAGCATGAAGATTAATCAGCTATCAATAATCACATGGATTATTTCTTGTTCTTTCACTTAAATTACTTAAGTAATTTACTTAAGTAAATTACTGTATGTCAAGCAGACATTTATAGCATCAGTCCCAGTTCTTATATGTTGCTTTGTCCTGGAAGAGATCCAGGTGTGATTTAGGAACAATAGTTGGTCTTTAATCTACAAGAAAAATTATGCCGTCATTCAGCAGAGGCTAAACTTGCTTCTTAATTAAGGTAAGAAATTAGTGATCTTGAAGGGAGTGGTAACCTGTATCTTTCAATGTTAACATTAATTGTACAACAGCTCACCAATGGAGGATCTCAGAGCAGAAACACAGTTCCATGTCCCCTCTCCTCCCTCCTCTTAGCCATGTTTTACCACCTTTTTTCTTGTACCCTCCTTCTGAAAAAGTTTTTTAACTCAAAATGTTTTATATTATATACGGTACATTCTATGATATGAAAAATTATCTCCCGTTAGTCTTCAAAATCTGAAGATTTTTCAGACTCAGCATCATAATTTTATTTTCTGACATGCTTATACCTGTAAAAACCACATAATTTTGTGTGATATGAGCATTGTACTGAGTATGTCCTTTGCTCATTTTTTATTGAAGTGCATAAAAAGTATAATTTTGTTTAAAAGAATACCAGGAAGGCTATTATAAATATACTTTTTTATGATTTAGGTGCTTAAAAAAACCTTGGACTATTTTTGATTTTGACAGGTGGGACTGCACCATTAGATAATTTTTACAAAGCTGCTCTCAGGTTTCTTGAGTAAAATACAAAAGAAAGTCAACAAAGAAATCCACACTTTTCTACTTCCCTTTTTATAAGAAAGATATTTGTTTGCATTCTCTTTGATTTGGACTTGTTATAAAAACTAATGTATGACAAAGGACTTTATGGTTAGAAACTAGGAATAATATTTTAACAGCAAGGATAGTTAAGCACTACATTAGACTGCCTTTGTAACCTGCTTAAGGGGAGGTTATTCTTAACAACCATCCTTAGGCAAGTTTTTGGTGTTGTAGTAATGTTACTTGCATGTATATATATAGAATATAAATTTATATGTATGTATGTGTATATATATATATTACAAAGTTTAATTGTAAAAATAGTAAAAGTCAGGTTTGGAACGAATGAGCTAATGCTGCAGTCAAATCTGCAAAAATCAGATTTTGTTAAGAATTGATCCAGTATTTAGGAGCTGAAGCTCCACGGTGACTCAAAGTTAAGAGTGTGAACAATCCTTGCTAATTCTTTCCTGTTATGTTTTCTCTTACAGTTTTTAGATTTTGACATCAACAAGCATTAGAAATTGTGACACAGTCAACAAACATATCTAAGGATTAAAGGATAATTAGAGTTGCATATTAAAATTTCACCATAGTTATCAATACTGAATTTTCAATTGCTGTCTAGACAAACTGTAGCAATTAGAACTTAAAAGGTAAATAGTTTTTTAAACATAATCTGAGAAAACACCAAGGTATTTTTTAACTGCACAGATGAAAGAAGAAACTATAGTAGCCAGCTGAAATGCTTTGCAACCATGAAAATAAATCATTAAGAAGGAATAAGTGAAGCAACTTCTGACGTAATTTTCAAATGGTAGCAATCAAGTGGAAAATTGCTATACCGTGAAGAAGAACATTTAATAATACTGTAATAAATCATTCACTGAATACTATCACAGTTTAAATTAAAATAATTTATAATTAAGTTTAAAGGACCTTTGAACATATTACCTTTTATATGACTCCTAGTAATGTTATTCCACTGCCTGTTAGCATAAAAGTAAATGCTAAAGATCTCATTTAAAGGAATCCTATATAGTAGGCTTTGGATGTAATTTCCAATAACTGCATCAATGTCTTACCCTGAGAAGAGTTCAGCTATGACACTTTTTACAGAAATGAGTAATTCTGACATTTTCTTAATTTTACGCACAAGAAGAATTGTTTAAGTAGAAATACATACAAATTTAAAGTAAGTTGAAATAACTTTTTAAATATTACTGCATTGGTCAACTCCAATGTGCTAGTAACAGTACATACTCAATGCACTAATGTGAGAAAAATTGTGTTCTGTAGCAAAAATAGAATCAATTGACATAACTCACTCACTTGACCTTCAACTAGTAATTAGGGATTGCATAGAGAGTAAGACACAAGAGTAAAATCATAGTGCCAGCACTGAATAAAAGCATATTCTGAAATAAAATTTGGAAAATCTTTATACATATTTAAAATTTTGCACAGCATCTTGGAGAAAAGTAATACTGTTGAGAGTATTTAAATACTTTCCAATTCAGCAAAAATCAAAATGGGTAAATAAATTGGTATACTTCCTGGGTAAACAAAATAATCATCAGTGTAATTCTTCTTACAGCTATTTTGTAGTTTGAATGCATGCTAATATGGAGCTATAGTTTTGAGAAAAAATTTTACTCAATGAAAATTTTATAAAATATTTTTGATATTTTTAAAAATGCATCATAGTAATTATATATTTCCATATCACCTGTAATGTCCTTAACATTGTTTATAACAACTACAGTCAATATATATATATAATGGATATACACACACTCATCTAGAATGTAGAAAAGCTTTATTTTAAGAACACACATAACATTTTTGCTTACATATAAAGATAATAAATACCTGTAAACATAGCTTTTCACTACTGATTATTTTTCTTGAAAAGTGGGAAATTCCTGAACATTTTTTTTTTGCCATTAGCTTTTCAAATTTTAATTTAATGCATTTTCAACTTAGGAAAACAAGATTTTTTTTCTTAACTTCTCTCAAAATAAAACAGAGCATAATTTCTTATTTATCATTCTAAAGTACTTAGAATAACTTTTTTGGATATTTTGATGTAGAGTTCAATCTTAGCATGTTTGGAAGTTTAGTAGTTGACAGCTTTAGCATTTATGATAAATTAGCAACTTTTAAATTTAAACAATTTCGCATTAAATTAAAAAACACAGAAACAGACAGCATTTGTTTCTTTCTATATGTCCATTTTCTTAGATTAAAAATTGTATATATTAATCATTTTGCTATCTCCTATTTGTTATCAAGGAAGATTTCAGAGCTCCTTTAAACCACTGGCAACCAATAGATTTGTAATTTAGTCTATGTCAAATATTAAAATTCCAAGGGAAAAGGAAAAGTTAAATACTATGAATCAGAAGCAATTAACCAGAATTAACTCATCTTTGGGACCAGTCCAGTTTACTATCTTTCCCAATGACCTGGATGAAGGGATCAAGTACATCCTCAGTAATTTTGCAGACACCTGAGGCAGGAATGTTGAAATTCCTGAGGGTAGGAAAGCTCTACAAAATGATCTGGACAGGTTGGCTCAGTGTCCTGAGGCCAATTGCACTGGGCTCAGCAAGGCTGAGTGCCGGGTCCTGCACTTGGGTCACAACAACCCCAAGCAATGCTGCAGGCTTGGAGAAGGAAGGTTGGCTAGAAAGCTGCCCAGTGGAAAATGACCTGGGTTGCTGGTTGAGAGCAGCTGAACATGAGCCAGTGTGTGCCCAGGTGGCCAAAATGGCCATTGACATCCTGGACTGTATCAGCAGCAGTGTGACCAGCAGGACCAGGGCAGGGATCATCCTCCTGTATTTGGCACTGGTGAGGGCACACCTCCAATCCTGTGTCCAGTTTGGGCCTTCCATTGCAAGAAGGACACTGAGAGAGTGTTGAGAGAAGGACAACAAAATCAGCAAAGTGTCTGCAGTGCAGGCCTAATGAGGAACAGCTGAAGGAGCTGAGGTTGTTCAGTGTGGAGAAAAGGAGGCTCAGGGGAGATCTTATCACTGTCTACAACTTCCTGAAAAGAGGTTGCAGTGAGGCGAGGGTCGGTCTCTTCTCTCAAGTCACAAGTGACAGGACCAGAGGAAATGGCCTCAGGTCGCACCAGGGGAGATTTAGATGGATATTAGGAAAAAATTATTCACCAAGAGTTGCCAAGCATTGAAACAGGCTGGCCAGGGAAGTGTTTGAGTCACCATCCCTAGAGGTATTTAAAATGCATGTAGATGTGGCACTTAGGGACATGGTTCAGTGGTGGATGTGACAGTGCTGGGTTACTGGTTAGACTTGATGATCTCAAAGGTCTTTTCAAAACTAAATGATGCTATGATTTGCTGATTTTATGATAACAAAAATTAATTAATTTCTGCTTATTCAATAAAAATATTTAAATTTTAGTCATTTTCTAAAATATGTAACTCTGACATATTCAGGCCATTTACATTATGTGAAAGTGATCTCTGCAATGAGTTGGAACATAGATTACTGAGATTTTAGACACTATGATGGCTTCTTTAAAAGTTCAGGGGAAGACAAGAATGTGTGTTCTATAAAAAATGAAGCTTGCCTTGTCCATGTTTCACAGCAGCTCAACATGTATCAACTAAAGTCTAGAAGACACAGAGACTTTTTGAGATGTATTTGCACAATTACCTAAAATATTTCACTCCCAGTGGTAACTCAGCTCCTGGCAAATACTGCTTTGTATCTGTGTGGGGCAGAATCCACCTCTTCTGCTTTCACACCACCTTTGAGGAATCAGCCAGTCTTTGGCCTCTTTCTGTGCCCTTGTTTCCCACCTCCACCTGTCCTGACAGTTTAGACTATCAGTTTAGTCTCAATCAGTCAAATCAAATACCATATTGTGCTATGTATAATATTGAGCATAATGGTTCCCAACTTAGTCTACAGTCTCTGGGTGCTCCTGTAATGATGTTGCTGTACTAAAAACATCTGGCAGGATGGCAGTAATTTTGCATCTGATCTGAATTCTGCTGGTGAAAGCATTCACAGTATTTTTAAGGTATGTGTTGGATCAGAATAGTTCTCAATATATCAGGTTGTACTGCCTGTTTTCTATTGTCTGATCAAATTATCAAGCTGGGTGACATATATCAGACCTAGGCTTCAATTTTAAGATTTTTTTCAAGTCTAAGTTACTCTGTTTCTTGCCTCTGATAATGATGCCACTGGTATGTGAAATATTGCAGCAAAACCACTGCCTACAAGTCACCCAAATGTTCACTGGAAGCTGGGTAGACTTTTCATTGCCTGGGTGAGCCACCACCATGCCAATATAATTTTTTTTACTTTGGATAATTCTGATCTCTAGTCATTGCATTTCTTTCAAACCATTCTTCAGCTTAGTCTTTAAATTTGAACAAGTCTTAGGGCATCTAAGCCCTAAGTCTTGTGTCTCGTAAACAAGGTTTCTAGATTTGTTTAATAGAACATCAAGAGTAAATAGCAATATTTACCTTTTGCTTATTTTCCACAAAAAAAAACCCCAAAAAATAAAAACAAACAAACAAAAAACAACCAAACCAAAACTAAAAACCCCAAACCATTAAAGAGAATGATAATGAAAAAAAACCCCAGATATATTGATATTTTTCAAACATGCATTCTTTCAATTCGGAATTTTTTTTTTTTTTTTTTTTTTTTTAAATAGAGCTTCCAGCAATTGTTAATATTCTTTTCTAGGAAAATCTCATGGAAATCCTGAAAAAAAATATGGCTTTATGAAGCTTCAATTATTGATTTTTTTCCAGTTATTAAGGTGCAGATGCACTCCCTCTTGCCTACAGGAATGACTTGAAGAAAACAGTTGTATATTTAAAGTACCTCCCAGCTCCTAAGGCAAAACCTAGATGATTCACCTTTCCTACAGGAAAACAGCAATTGTATTAAATATTCACAGAGTATAACTACAGCATTTACAAAGGTGTGTTCCAAGCCACAAAAGGGACAGACAAGGTATCTCAGAGGAATCAGTGTGAAATTTTTAAAAGATATAAACCGCCAGAACAAAATGTGAGCCACCTACTCTAGTGACTAGACAAAGTACATCCTGAAAGTTAAATGAGCCAGTTAAGGAAACCCAGTGAACTTCTGACTCTTTTAATCTTTCCTTCTCTTCCTCTTTAACTTTCTTTTAATTTTTTTTTTTACTGCCTGTTTGGATAAATTAATAAATTAATACATTTATATCTGCATATATGTGTGTGTGTTTATATACATTCATAGACACAGACTAATGTTCTACAAACATATGTGTATAGAGATATATTTGTCATAAGATTGCATACACTTACCTCTTTGCTTTGTTTCCCAGGCCTTTATATCTAGCCAAATCTTTCCTCTCATGTTGTATTCATGAGATTCACAACCAGAGACAGAAAAATGTCCTTTGGCTGCACATGTGTGCAGTCATTACCCCTATTTTTATTTTGTGATGAATTGAATGTTGCCTGGTGATATTTTCTGGACATGTTCAATCTTGCCCATCTGTAGAATTGTGAGAAAACTGAAGTGGGGCCACAGAACATATTTGTTATGTTGTCTGGATTTTCTGTCTATCTTTTGTGCTTTTTACTGCAAAGAGTCTCTTTTTTTTACATAATGAGCTTCAAAAATAATCCAGAATACTCAGAAGAATTTATATTGCATTAAAGCTGTATTTTGTTTTCTCAGGTTTTTATGGGGATGCCATCACAGATGGTCTAATGAAGATTTTCTATGACATTCCACTGTTGTAAAAGGAGGTAACAGAGAAAAACATGAGTTTAGTACAGAAAGTTGCTACATGTCTAGGAGGCAAAACAGCTTTTCAGAAAGGGCGGTGGAAGTCCAAAAGATGTTTTAGTTTGTTGTGCTAAAGGCATAAAAACAGTGGTTGCATAGCCTCCTAAAATGACAAAGCATGAAAGATGAACTAGCTGATGTAAAATTAATCAGAAGAAATTTTCTACTTCCCACCTGTCACCCAACACTATTAAATAAAAGAGACTTATAAAGAAAGGGAACTAATTTTGTTGTCTGCACCAGAAAAGAAGTTATAAGCATATTTAATCAGTTATTGTTTACAAAGCACTTTAGATTCTTGGATGAAAGGTGCTAGATAAGTCCTAAGCATGATCATAATTATGCTTTTTTTCTATAGTCTGGCAATGTAAGGATGATGTCTGCACAGTCTTTCAAATGAGCAGGCTACAGAAATATTAAATTTTGAGATATTTTTTCTTACTAGTGTTAGACATCAGTAAGGCTGAATTTTGTTTTCAGGTTTATGTCACTGAATTCATTTATCAATTTGTCCTTGGGACTCAGCACCATGACAAACTTATGCTGAGCTTTCCTGACATATATTTACTGTAATGCAGGTGCATTTTATAACTTCATCTTTTTCTACAAAAATATATATTTATATGAATTATGGAGATTTTTGTCAGCACCTGAAGCTTTTTTAGTGAAAGATTTAGTCTTAATTATAATTTAACTGCTGATTGTGTCTTCTTATAAAACAAAAGGAAGAAAACAGATGCATTATGTTATATGATATTACCTTTCTTTTTTCCTTATTCTTTATTTCAGTATCAACATGTCGACATTTTATTTGAGATGTGTATGAAATTATCCCAATTACGAGCTGGATTCTGGGATACTCTGAACTCTACACAGCTCATTGTAACATAGCATCTAATGCTGCAATTTAGGGTTTTCCAAGTCTGACCTCATAAGGTTATCTCTATCTCTCTTATGAATAATTGTAATGGTTTTAAAGATAATTCCTCCCACCCAGCCCGAATGTGCCCTGCCCTTTTTCCACAAGAAAAGAAGGGTGATAATTCTTTGAAAGAACTTGTGTCTTAAAAGTGCAACCAGAATAACACTTTTTTCATAAAGCATTATTTTAAAATTCGACCTCAGGAAAGCAGCTGAAGGAGATTGCATGAGTTCTTTTCTCCCCCTATAAGACACTATCACCTTTAGATATATGCAAGTCTGATTCATATAAAGAAACACTATTCATCTCTTTAAAGAAAGCTTTACCACTATGAAGAAAATAAATCAAGTTCAATAAAGAAACTGAAGTCAGATTTGGAGAAAGGGTGAAGGAAATGTTGCATGCTGACTAGAAAGCAGGACACAGTTGCAGAGAGGTTAAGGAAACCCAGGTTCAAGTTTCTGCTCTAAAACTCTTTCTGTGTTTTATCCAGTTTAGTGACAAAACTGGGACTCATGACGTGAGTGGTGAAAAATCTCTACACATCTGTAGACATGCAATGTGGAAAAGTTTAAAGAAGTTAGTCAGGAGACTTTTAAGAGCTTCAGTAATACAGCTGGGAACATAGACCTAAATTAGTAACAGAACATCAAAACAGTGTTAAAACATTTTAATAATATCATGAGGCCGGTATGTAAAAATAGAATTATTTTTCTCCAAGGGAAATTTCTAGTTTTAATTTTGTGTTGAGTGCTACTAAATGAGATTCATAAGCAACTCTTCCACAAAATAGAAAATCTGGTGAAACAAGAGTGAGACCATCTATACTAGATATGTCAAACCATGGAACTCTTTCATTTCTATGTTAAAAACCTTATATAAAATATTAAATTTATATAATAATATCAATTCAGCATATTTCATGGCCTGACAGCCAATATTAAACCAATTAAAATATGAGAAGAATAAAATATGATCCCTTTGTTTCTACCTTGGACTGAAACATTTCAATAGTACTGAAATGGGTAAGTAAAGACTATTTTACTTTTGGAACATTTTGTGGAAAATTTCTCAACTTGACTTTTAAAAGTCATTATAGTAAAAGAATTATTCTGGTCACACATTGATATCAGGTATCATGGAATTTTGATTTATTCCAGCTTTCTCATTATTTACTTATGTAGCTGCTGCTTTTCCTCACACACTCAACAAAATGTACTAGTACTATGCAGTTCCATACTGTAATGATTCACAGTTATCCACTGCCTGTAAACTGCTAGTTATTACACCTAGATACAGGGAATTAAAATAAAAGGTTAAATTATTAATGTATATATATAACATAAATTTCTAGAACCTGATACTTGGTTCTTCCTTTTATGTTTTCCAGCTTTGGGATAGATATGAACTTCATGTGCTTGATGCATAAAACTAGGGCAAGATCATAATTTTTCATGTAAATTGAAACGAAGTTGAGGAAATGGTGTGGAATAACTGATTACAGGTTACAGAAAAAAGAAAGAACACCAAACAATGAGCAATATGGTTATGCTTGAAAATCCTTAATGTCAAAACCACAGAGTTAACTAAAAGTCTGAACATTCATATGCAGATTTTATCAGTTCAGCATAAATTCATTCTCACTGAAAATAGAAATAGGGTCACAGAGGAAACATACAATGAAACACAATAATAAAGGTAAATTAGAAAATGAGACAAATTTCTATCTCCTAGTGTGAAAAAAACAAAAGAGAACTTTCAATATACAGATAAATGAAAGGTTGATAAATCAGGGGAAAAAAAAGAAGGCAAAGTGAATAGGTAGAAAATATCCAGTTAGGCAATCTCATGGCTAAGACAAAGAGATCTCTGCCTTCTTCAGTATCACTTAACTTCCCTACCACGATCAACACAAAAAGTTTGGTACAAGGCAAACCTGCACTGATGTAGAAATGGGGATCAGTCCTGCAATAAGCTCCCTACTCATTTTCAGAATGTCACCAATATCTTCTTTTTTTTTATTCATAAATCTTCATTTAGTTTCTAGGGCTAGCACTAAAAGCCCATTTCAGACAGTGCCTAATGAGATGGCTGTGATTGTCAATTACCTGCTAAGAACTTAGCTGAGAAATATACTTGCTTCATATCTCTCTTATCTAAATTTTAAGGGGGCCGTTTTGTTTTTCTTTTTTTTTATTTTTTTTCTTACATGATATCTGATGTTCAGTAATTGTATTTTAGGTTTAATCCATATCTACTTAGACAAACATTTCCCTGTTCTTAGTCTTCTCCATGCAATTTAGCACATAACAAGAGTGTCTTCAGAAACAGTTTAGGTATTTCTCCCCTTTTTCATTTAGGGCCACTGATGCATCTTGAAGTGCTATCTAATTAATGGTCACTTCAGCCAAGGATGATCTTGAGTTTCACATTCCCCACCAATCCCTCCTTTTTGGGGAGAATAAGGTCCAGCATAGCACCTCTACTCCTTGTTTCCTTTATCATTTGGAGAAGAAAATTATCATCAGCACATTTCAGGAATCTTCTGAACTGCTTATTCCCTGCCATTTTTTCCTCCAACAGGTATTAGGGTGCTTGAAGCTCCCAAGTGGACCAGGCCTTGGCAACATTAGGCTGCTCCTTTCTGTCTGTGGAGGGCCTCATCCACTTGGTCTACCCTGTTGGGTGGCCTGTAGAAGACCCTCACAATAATGACACCTGTTGGTGTATGGTCAAATTAAACATCTATGTCTTAGAAGAACTGTTAAAAATAAAGGACAGAGGGATCCCAGGAAAACAGTTTCTTTCATATTTTCCAGGTACTATTGAAAAAGCCCTTATGATTCCTGAAAATGTTCTTCATTCATAGGAAGTTCTGCTCAGCTCCTTCAAGATTCAAGATTATAGATTGATTTCATGAGAGGCATTACTAACACAGGACAGTGAGTAAACTGAAGACATAAACCCAAGGATTAAGTGGTTTCACAATGGCTGTAGTGCAAGTGTCATGAAAATAAAGGATTCAGTGTATTTAAGTTTAAAGAAATTTGTTTCCAGCCTAAGTCCGTTTTTGGGCCCAGATAATATTTAAAAAAAGACAATTGAGTAATCTTCAGCTTTGAAATTCTCCAAAATTAAAACAATTATAGAATTACTGAATTGTTGCTTTGGGGTAGAATCTCTAGCTTCAAAACTGTCAGGTGTTCTAAAACAGAACTTTAACATAAAGTACATATTTATTGAGATAATAGAGACTTAGAAGATTAAGGAAAACGCACTACAGATTAACATATTTTCTGTGTCTCTGAATTATTTTAACTAGTGAAGGAAGAAAAAAGTAGTAATTTCTCTGAAAAGAGCAAAAATGCAGACACTTTGAAATACATTAAAAATACAGACAGGAAATAATAATTTTGTGAGTCATTTTGTGAGTATTTTAGTCAGTGGAAGGGCATTTCTGTAGGTCCAGATTAATTAGCCTGTTATTTTATAAAAGTGTTGGGGGATAGAGAGAAAACAGACCAAAAGATCTACTTAAAGATTCTTCAGGGAAGGAAACAATATTTCTATGACCAGAAAAAAAGATAATTTTTATTTGAAAGGGTGATGGACCAAATGGGAAAATTACTATCTTTGACCTTTGCTGAGAGAGGGTTAAATCCAGATTGCTGTGGTTTAATCCCAGCCTGGAACTAAACCCCACACAACCTCTTGCTCACTCACCTGCTGAGAGGGTGAGATGAGGGAGACACTTGGAAGAATAAAAGTGAGAAAACTCAGCAGTTGAGATAAAGACAGTCTAATATTAAAGCAAAGCTATGCACACAAGCAAAGAAAAAAACCAAGGAATTTAAACAAAATAAGTAATTCATTCATCACTTTTCACGGGCAGACAGGTGTTCCATCCCCAGGAAAAAGCAGTTACTTGGGAAGACAAATAGCATCAGTCCAAATGTACCCCCCTTTCTTTTTTTCACCCAGTTTTATATGCTGAGAACAACATCATATGGTAAGAAATGTCCCTTGGGTCAGTTGGAGTCAGCTCTCCTGGCTGTGTCCCTTCTCTCCTGGCTGTGTCCCTTCTCTACCCCAGGCTCCTCACTGGTGGGACAATGCGAGATGTAGAAAAGGCCTTGATGGTATGGAGGCATTTCTCAGCAGTAACAAAATGTCAGTGTGTTATCAACAGCACAAATCCAAACCATAGCCTCACACTAGCTACTATAAAGAATATAAACTCTACCCCAGCCAAGTCAGCACATAGATGGACAAACAACATAGGTCTTTCTGGTTTTAAATACTATGAGCTTCAAAACAGCTTTGTGTTTCAGTTGTTATGTAGGCATGCCTCTCTACATTTTCTCCAGCAAAAAACAGTGCTTTTTTTCTAGACCAAAAGCTCTCTAGTATTGAGTAAACTGAATTTGTATTATAATTGCAGGGATGATGGAGTCCCTCTTTCAGCTTTTGATTGTGGGGATGTCTACAGAAGTGTAGGCAGGTGTGAAGGGTCATAGGTTTCTGTGTTAGATGTGCTTACTTCCACAGACCTGAAATCTACCTTTTCTCCACACTATATAAAGATTTTAAAATACAGAGATGGGTATACCCTTGTAAACACAGAGTACATGCGCAGCTCTGCGTCACAGAGTATAGTATGGTTGCTTCAGTGAGAGCAGACAATTATTTAAGTTATAAATGGCAATTACTTTGACAGAAAAAGAATAATTTTCAGTAAAACAAGCATTCGGATTATAAAATGGCACAATTCTGCTTTTCTTCATTTATGTGGTGATAATTTCTTCCAAAAATACCAGTACTAAACACTGGAATTGTTTGGGGAGTACAATACAATTTAATCTGAGTAAGGTACGTGTCTGAATTACTTCTGGGCAAGTAAGTACTGGACAGATAAGGATCTAGCAAGATTCTAAGTCAATATAAGACTAAGCTGATTTGTTCAATAAAAGCTATCACATATAGCCAAACAGTTATTCAACTAAATACAGAAGAAAAATAGCCAAGAATTAAGATAGCTACGTAGTGAAAAATCTGCATTTTGAAAAAAAAATGTGTATGTTTGATATGCATTTCCAGTTCAGCTAGACACTAAAGAAGTCAGATGGTAGTATTAACACTTCATTACTAATAATGTTATTTCCTGGTACCTAAAGCCGGTCTCCATGCATCATTTGTAATGTGTGAAAACAGAGATTACATTTACCAGAAGAAATGCAGCAGGGATCATACTGCTTGGTGTCTGCACAAAGACTGAAACTTTTGAGACTTTCCATATTAATGATATTACCAGTCAGTTCCTGTTAGGTATTGTGAACAATTAATGGTGTCCAAACTGACTAATCACTGATATCAACAATTGGAGGCTTCACTAATGGTTATTTTCAAAAAAGTTAAAATTCAGTTTCGATATATTTTATCATCTCTCTGTTCTTCCCCTACCCCAAATTTCACTAATTTCACAGAGACCATCACAACAGTACATGTTTGTCCACAGTTTGCAGAGAAGGCTAAACCATGCTATATACCAGTATAAGGTAGATAGCATGATCAATTTCTCTATCGTTCAGAATTTGAACAGGTCAATAGGAACCATGAAGACAACTCCTTTCCTTATCAGGAGGGGTACTAGAGAGGATCAGAAAATATCCAAAGAGAGAGGTTATCATCAATGGCTCTGTGTCCAGGTAGAGGCTGGTGGTGAATTATCTCTCAGAGCTCTGTCTTGGATTGGATACTCTTCAATATCTTCATCAATGACACAGAGTGAGATCGAGTGCACCCTCTGCAAGTCTGCAGATGACGTGAAGCTGAGCAGTTCAGCTGACACAACAGGATGGTATGCCTTCCAGGGCAACCTGAACAAGCTGGAGAAGTGGGCCCACAGGAACTTCATGATGTGCTGCACCTGGGTCAGGGGAATCCCAAAAGTGAGTACAGACTGGGAGAAGAACTCATTGAGACCATTCCTGCAGAGGTCTTGGGAGTACTGGTGGATGAAAAGCTGGATATTAGCCAACAGCACGCACTCACTGCCAAGAAGGCCAACCACATCCTGAGTTGCATCAAAAGAGGGGTGGCCAGCAGATCAAAGGAGGAGATTCTCCCCTTCTACTGTAGAGGCCCATAGAGGCCCCAGTTGGACTAATGTATCCAGCCTTGGAGTCCTCAGCACAAGAGAGACGTGGAACTGTTCGACTGAGTCCAGCAGAGGGTAACAAAGACAATCTGAGGGCTGGAGCATCCAAGAGAATTGGACTTGTTCAACTTGGAGAAGAGGAGGATATGAGGATACCTTATAGCAGCCTTCCAGTACCTGAAAGGGCATATGAGTGAGCTGGAGAGTGGCTGTTTCCAAGAATATCTAGTGAGAGGACAAGGAGAAATGTTTTTAAACTAAGAAAGGAGAGATTTAGATTAGATGTTAGGAAGATATGCTTTACTGTAGAGTAGTGGGAGACTGAAACAGATTTCCCAGAGAAGTTGTGACTGGCCCATCCAAGGAAGTGTTTGAGGCCAGTTTGGATGAGAGCCTGAGCAACTTGATTAAGCGGGTGCCATGCCTATCCATGTCAAGGGGGTTGGATAGATAATCTTTAAGGTCCCCTCCAACCCAAGCCATTCTATAATTCTGTGATTGTTCAATTAGTAGTTCTTGTTGAACTGTATGAGATTTCACAATATCCATTTCTGCAGCCTTTCAAGGTCTGTCTGGATGGCAGCACCACCACTGGTGAACCACTTTTTCCAATTTTACATCATTGCAGCATTTCTGAGACTGAATTCTGTCCCTTCACACCATCATACACAATATTGTTTGTAACAAAATTCAGTGGCTGTCAGGGTGTTCTCTTTATTGACACGTCAGTAGGAAACAAACTTGAAAAAATAAAAGGTAATCTGCCACCCAGTCTGACAAGGCTGTCATTTTGATGACTAAATGCATCTTATGAAGGAAATAATTTTTGTAGCTGTTGGCTTTCCTAGAGGGAAAATAAAGCTGTCCACCTTATGTCTTTTAACAAGATGTTACTTAGTGAACTTTGCTAAGCAAGCTACTCAGACTCTGGCATTCTCTTTCTAATTAAAAATGGTATCCCCCTGAGTTTAGTGGAAGTCTTGTTAAGATTAAATTTTCAACGGTTGTCTGTTTCTGTTGCTGACTGTATTTTAGGGAGTGTCAGAATGCTTAACATTTTGGAGCAACTATTTGTAGACAGATTTACAGGGAACAGCTGCAGGTAACAATCAATCATATTTGGTTCAGTGACAGAATTTAATTAGCTGACAACAAAGTGAAATAGGCTATAAAATAAATGAATTCTTATTCGTGTACAAACACATTTCCTTTTCAGGTCTTTACATAACACATAAGAGACAAGTGAAAGATCAGCATATAATGATGATCCATGGCTGACTCCAAAATCAGAGGTGGAGGTATCACCCCCCTCCTCTGTCTGTTGCCAGGATGTTTGCTTTGCAATTAGTAACATGCAGCTTCTTTCATCACCAAAACAATTTTTGTTTCTTTATGCTCAGTGATTTATCTGGCATACATGCTTTTGCTATTGATTTTTAATGTAAGATGGGTCAGTTGGTCACTGATAAATTCATCCTTGATGAATGAAAGGCTTGACTCTGGATGAATGACAAGTGGGTCAGATATTTTCCCACAGCTGGAATAGTGAGTTAAGAAAGACTATTAAAATTGTGAAATACCAACTTCTTGGCATTTTGCTATCTAGCTGAGTATACACTCCAGTTGGATTCTTTGGATTCCCTAAGCATTGGGAAAAGTGGTATTCCTTAGAAAACAGCACTCTGAGGAAAAAATGGGTATGATGGGAAAAATTTATATCCATTTTAGGAAAGGAAAAACGAGGGGCTTTACTTTTACATTTTTGCCAAGAAGACATCAAGGTGAATTCGGCTTCTCTTTGGGTGGTGTCAGGGAACAATTTCTTGCTATATCCAATGGTTCATTACTGAGTTGAACTTAGCTTTAACAAACGGTTTTCATGTTCTTTTTGCATGTTACAACAATATTTAATCTGTTTTTGACTTACAGATTGCTATGAAAGTGGACTCTCTGAATGACTCTTCGCAAAGTTAGTATGCTCGCTGGAAGAACAAGAAATTAAATGTTACAGAAGGCATCATATGTTTCAGCAAAAAGTTCAGACTCTCTGACCCAATGCACCATTATGCTGTAGCTGCCACCAAGGCTTAAAATGTGTAAGAAAACATTAAGTGGTTCAGCCACATCCCATTTTTGTGTTAACTTGCTCACTAGAGGTAGTGTATTTCTGTCTAGAATTCTCCTAATGGAAATATGTGCTTTGTGTCATTCTTCCCATGTGTACAAGCTCATTTCCCAGATGCATTAGCCTTCCTTTCTCACTTCTGTGTTACAGCGAAATGCACAATAGCTCTGATCATGTAGGGAAGGTCTAGACATGGCCAGATTGCATATGCTCTAGGAACCATCTTTTCCCAGGTGTGTGAAAAATCAGTCAAAGGTCTAACATGGATCTTGGAGTACAGAAAGTTTTATCAAGTTAATACATATATTTTTGTGGAAGGACAAAATGTGTGGGAAGACAAATATATGCATATATATGTATATATATATACACACACACAATATTAAAAAAATACTGCTAATCTGTACTTTTGTCAAATTTATTTGTGCTTAACTCTCCAAAATGTATCATATTTCATGCAGTAGACAGAAATGACACATGGCTCTTGCCTAACTCACTCTCTCAGCATTTCAGATGAAGAAAATGGAGCATATTTTGCTTGCATTTATCCTGTGCTGCTCCTTGAACAATGTTTATGCTCCTCAGTGGCCTCTGCAGCCTAGCATTAGAAGGAAGAGCCCTTCGGTCATTTAAAGACAGCAGGAAAATGGACTTTTCAGAGGAGAAGGTTATGTAAAGGTGAGTTAAAAGTCACATTTTTGCATTCCTTCTGACTTGCCCCCAGTGATCTGACCAGCCACTAGCACACTATTCAAAGAGCATAACATCTATAGAAAATGTGCTTTTGTGGAGAAGCGCGCACCCCCAGCCTGCAGCTGCTTTTCCTTCCTGAAGAACATTTTTTTTTTTTTTTAATGAAATAATTATTAACCTTAAATATCTTGGAGAAACTCTTCTGTAACCAATCTTAGCTATTGGCAATATACTAAAAGTGAATTTTTGACACTTTTTTTTTTTTTTAATCAATGCTAACAATAATAAGAATAGTTTGCAGGTTTACAACACATTAATTTAAAACTTCGCTTACTCTGAAGCATAATGTGAAGGGGAAATAGAAATGCAGTAGCTTTTTGTGTGGATTTTACTACCAAGCTCAGCAGGAAATATTGAAATAGTGGCTAAGCAAATTATTTTTCAGGTAGAGTAGTTTGGTAAAGAGAAAATTCCTGATTTTACTGGTGTTTTACTATCACCTTTCGAACAGATCTGATTTGTTTTGTGGAGTTGAAGGGCAGAAATTTTAGCCTGTCTTTACAAGGCAGAGCAGAAAATGAAGCTCAGGTTTTCTATTTTTGGCAGCTTGTTACTTGCGCAAAGTGGACAGGATGATTCTCATATCAAAAGATTATTGAGAATTTATTGACCTACCTTACAGACATATTAGACATGCAGTTGCAAGATCAGTTACCCTGACTGCACATGCCAATCAGGTAACTGTAGCCTTAAGTGGCAATTTATATGCAAGAGCAATTTATTCAATCTACGCAGATGATTACAGATGAAACATATATAAATGAAGTTCACAGTTGTGCCTACAAAAAACACATGACTTTGTGTACTAACTGTTTAAACATAAGGATTTTGTCCAAAACCTCACCTGCTTTACTTCATATTTCTTTTTTATTTGTGGAATTATGGAAGTAGATAAACACATAGAAAATGTTAAAAATTGCAGATATTCACTTATGCTAAAAATTAAGACTAATATTTAAAATAGAAAAAGTACTGAGGAATACTCAAAATAAGATGCAATAATAACTTTATGAACTTTGTCTTTGAAAAAAAGCATTGCTGCATTTTCTTAACCATACTACAGGTTTTTTTGTACTCTTAAATTCACACAGATGTACATGTGAGAAAAAATACACTGGATAATCATGTAAGTATTAACCATGAATTTAAGAATAGCATTATCTGTAATTGGAGCATGAGTATTCCTGTGCATTTAGAATGTTCTTAGAAATTTTCATTAGCTGCATTAAATCTGATCCATTTCTGGGTTTAAATCTTTGAGTTATGTATTAACATAAAACTATATACAAACTTAAAGTGTCAGATAAGGAAAAAGTGAATTAATATATTAATGTATACTGAAAAGGGAGTACACCACGAGGTTGAGACTTTCCCAATGGAAGCCATGATATTATGTCCTTTCAGAACTCAACCAAGGGGTTCAAGACCAAAGATCAATGTTGTCATCTTTATTTGTCTGCAGCTGAAGTACAATTTTTGAAACAAAAATCTGTGACATGATAATTGACCTAGAGGGAGGGTTGTCTAGATATTGAACATGGTAATGTTACCAGGCTAATTCTGAGAAAATATAAAGGGAACCAGAATAAATGGATTGCACCATAGCTACACAATCTTCTTCTTTCATTATAGAGATTAAAAATGTTTGAGTAGGCAATCAGAGGTGGACCAATACCTGTCTTGGGAGCCAGCATACATTATCACTAAGTCTGGAAGAAACTGAAAACAACATATTTGATTCTCTCTGTTAGAAGAGTGTGCTTCTCCCTACTTGTATCCAGGAATGAGTAAAACATATCCTCTAACTTTCTCCATCTGATTTGTCAGATTTAAAATGTCCCTTCATTTTAATGATGTGCTTTTCTTGGGGCTTGAATCATATATTCAACAAATTTTGTCTCTATTATTAGGGTTAAATGTAATGTACAAACTTTACCAGACAGGGAAAAAGTACCTAGCTCCCTTCTTAATCACTGGGGAAATTCTCTTCCACTTCAGCAGCAGCTGGATCAAGCTCATGTACAAGTTGTTTTTTTTCCTCTGTGTCCACTTTTCATTAAGAGTCCTTGGTGTTTCTGCCCTTGAAAATTCTAGCATATTCTAATTTCATATGACTGAAGAGTGCTGGAGCTGATGGATAGTTTGACAAGGTGTAACTGGAGGATGACCTGGCTGCTACTGGGGAAGTCAGTAGAAAGCAGAGGCAGGGAATTTTGACTACACTGCTTGGAGGAAGACAGCCAGCACAGGCAAAACTGATGGTATCTGGTGGGGATGTGTGAAGGCAGTCACCCCTAAATCTCTCAACCTGGCAGCCCTCAACTTCCAGAAGGTCCCTGACATGGCAGCCTGGAAGATATAGAAGATATAGGTATATCTCACAGTTATGAGATCTGGCTGCCTGGTTAAGGAAGCCCAGAGCCCCTGAGGACCCTTCATCCCAGTCTGCTCGCTGCCCACGGTCAGTGCAAGCGTGACTGTGTCTGTCTCTGAGTGTGTTCTCCCAATGAATTCTGAACCTTCTTCACCTCTGCTTTAGTAGGTTACTCTCACTGAAAATAGAGAGTATCTTGAACCTGTTTATTCCTTGAGCAACAGTGATAAAGAGATAGAATAAGTAAAGATAAGCACCTAAGGCCTCTAAAACAATGACATCAGTTTTTTGGGCTGCTAGAATAAATGGGAAAAAGAAAGAAACTTAATCAGTGTTCCCTGAATTACTGCCTAGAGAGATTTTTATATTTTCTTCCTTTTTATTGCCTTCTAACATCAGCATCTAGTAATATGATTATTCCAAAATTCCTGTAGTCAACAAGAGTAAGGTAAGAGATTTTCTCTCCTCCATCATAATTGAGTCATAGGTTGGAAATATCACTAGAAGGTCAGCAAGATTAGGAAGAAAAAAAAAAATTCCAAATGTGTTTTGTACTTTGTAACTCAGCAGATTCCATAATAGCCTAGTTAAAAGAAACTGAAGATACAAATGGTTGAATTTGGGAATTAAGTTGTAAGGCTAAGCCTTGCAGTTTCCTGTTCAGATGAAACAATTTGTTCATTATTTCTTACCAGCTTGTTTTCTACAGGACTGAAAATTACTGAATTGTCCCTCAAATGTTTCTTTTTATTATTATTTTTTTTAAACAAAAGCTCCCAGCATTGAATGGTTTGCAGTATTAAGTGAAAGAACTTACTGAATGTCTTAATTATTAAATGAAATCTCAAGTGCTGATTTCACAAATAAATGATCTTTTGTCTTATGCTGTGCTGAGTTAATTATATTCTAAATCATCACATTCTTTCATAAATGTGCATTTAATCCATTCTAGGGAAAAACATTTTTGAAAGGTTTTCAGGATAAAGAAATCTATGTTTAATTGACTTAAGAGTAATCATGTAACTCCCAATGGAGCAAACTCAGATATATGTATTGACATCTGGATACTTGTGAGAAATACTTTGATGGCAGAGACTATACGGCTTTTGTGAGATTTCTGGTACAGTCACAGATTTCCATGGAGATTTTTTCTTTCAGTAGCCTTCAAGAACTGATATTATATATTTTTTAAAAATATATTTTTCTTTGTAGTCTTATATATGAATGTTTATATTAATCAAACATATGAAAAATGAACTTACTGTAAAATTATCTGTAAGATTTAGAGGTAGTATTAGCAACTGCTGATAAATTTATACTTCAAAGAAAATGGTTGCCATTTGTCTTGTATGTCTGTGACTGGACAATGGCAAGTGTAAAATTTATCACTTCAGTGTTTTCTGATATTGGTTGAACTAGCATTTACCTAGAAAAAAGTTTGGAGATTTTGAGATAAATTTCAGAAACAGGTAATTATATTTAGTTTTGCATCACATTTGAAGGAAAATCTGAAAAAAAATCATTTTTTTAAAATTAATAATCTATTTTTATTGGTTAGAAAAAGAAAGGAAGGAATAGAAAATGCTTAATAATTAGCATACATATGAATCTCGGAAAGGAGGATCACACTAAAAAAAACCCTAAAAATCCCCCAAAAATACACCAACAAAATGACTGCCTATCCCAAAGGGTCAGAAGTAATTACCAATGCTCTTTCTTTTCACCTTATTATTGCAAACAATAATACAAATATAGTTATATAATTGTCTTTAATAATGGATATACACTACCAGAAGTAGTGGGGAGGGCAACTTAGTATTTTACATGACAGTTTGGAGGATGCAGTAGTTACAGATTAGGCACTTAATTATTTGGCATTCTAGGCATGAAGAGAGCTGTAATGCAGTGTTTAATCTGCATATGAAATTACTCAGCAGTTGCTAATGTCACATGAAACAGGAATGATTTTTGTCCCAGGTTGAATGAGAAGACCAAGGTATATGACTCCAGAGTGCAGAGAAAATTAAAACAAGTTTTCCCCTTCATTAACAATCAAGCAGTTAACAAAATGCACTTTCTAAATAATAGGGTTGTGGGCAATATTACATGACTGAGGCTGTTTGTTTACATTTACGGACCACATGACAGAGAGAAGGAGAAAAGGCTAGACACAAACGAGACAGTTCTGTAAAACTCTCTGCACCATATTTTTCAGGTAGTTAAAAAGAGATCATATGTCCAGTTTTCAAAGATGACCCTGATCCTGTTTCTCACAAAGAAAGGACATCAAGTTGCACCAGAGGAGGTTTGGTTTGGATATGTCAAGCATTGGAACAGGCTGTCCAGGTCAGTTGTGTCACCATCCTTGGAGGTAAGACAATTAAGGACATGGTTTAGTGGTGAACTTCAGTGTTTGGCTAACGTTTGGACTCAGTGATCTTAAAGGTCTTTTCCAACCTAAAAGATGATGTAGTTCTATGTTTCTGTATGATGTGTTCTCATAACATTAAGCCTCTAAATATGAGATTATGACACCTAAGTGATATAGCTCCAAAATAACATTGAAGGACCTATATATTTGGAGGATCTTAATTCAGATTCCCTTAAATATATTATCAGAATTCCAAATGAAATCCTTAAGAAACAAAGTTTTTAAATGACTGCTAAATGACGCACTGCCATGCATGGCTTTTAAATAGTGTTGCTCAGCACAGAATCGAAATTCTGCATAATCTATATGTAATAAACAGTGTAAAAGAAGAACAATATGTAACAGAAAACCCAGAGAATTTGTGGCTTCTCCATTCTTGGAAATATTTAAAAGCTGTCTGGACACTGTCCTGGACAAACTGCTCTAGATGATGCAGCTCGTGGAGGTGTGTCCCAGTTTGAGACAAATTCGGAGGAATGTCCAAAATTAATGTCTTCTGATAGGTGGTAGGTTTTTGCCACCCTTCCTCCACCAGGCTCAGAAAGAATTTTCCTTGGAGGAAAGTGAAAGGAAAAGAACCTATTTATTTAACAGACACAATGCACAATGGGAAAAGAATAATGCTAAATAATAAAACCTCTTGCTGTGGGGAGAACCTGGTAAATTCTCAGAGTCCTTTTTTTGGGATGTGGTCTCTCTCTCCTCTTTGGAGCTGGGTCAATGTGGGCACCCTCCAGGCCTTGGTGGAAAGCTCCTCCACTGAGTTTTGCTGTTCTGAACAGTTCCAGAAGGGAAGAAGAAGAAGCTGAAGTCCTAGGGAAATAAAAGTTTAACTCTCTGTCTCTCTCCAGAGAAACAAAGCTGAAAGCTGGCTGAAAAGCAGGAAATAGTGCTTCCTCTTCTCTTGCTGCTGCAGAGGCACACGGAGGGGTGCTTTGAAAAGTTTGTCTGCCTTTTTTTTTTTCTTTCTCTCACACCCAATTTTAAAGACACAGAAAGGCACCGGAATCATGTCTGGGCATAGAGCAGGTGATAGGGGATACACCTCATAATGTCACCCCAAGGCAAGGGAACTGGAATGGATGACCTCCAGATGTCTCTTCCAGCCCCCGTCATTCTGGGGTTCTGAGATTCTCTAAGCAAAAATTTGCAAAAAGACAGGAATAGGAAGCACAGATGGCAGGATTTTTGAATACTACTGACATGTGGTAGATACATGTTTGTGTGCCCTTTGTTTGGATATCCAATTTCAAGACTGTGTGATGTGTGAGTAACTAGCCTGTCAGGCATGGTAGGTGTGCCATGGGACAGAGTGCACTAGGAGGACAAGGGAAGAAAATCTTAATTTTGTGTCAGTCAGGATCCTGCCTGTCAGGCAAGGAAGCATAGTCAGCTGTGACGGACAGGACCTACTTTCTCTTTATCTATCTGCTCTACACAGTTTTATATTAAACTTTGTTCAATAAAATACTAAGCTGAACAGTAGAAGGCTGTAGAAGGCTATTATCTTGTGGGCAAGGATGACATTAATTCTCTCCTGAGAGATTTAAGTATTAAAGCTTACCCGGGAAAAACCTCTGGACTTGATATGGAGCCAGCATCTCCTGGTGCAATAGTGTGACCATGGACACGAGGCATGTCAGGGTTGGGAAGCTTTACTATGGCATCAGAAATCTCTATGAAATCTTTTAGAAGTTATTCTGTGGTTGTAGTGTGACCCCAGTGAGCAACTCTGCACTGCATAGCTGCTGACTCACTCATCCCTAGTGGGATGGGGGAGAAAATGAGAAGGACAAAAGTGAGAAAACTGGAAGATTGAGATGAAGACAGTGTAATATGTAGAACAAAAGCTGTATACAAAAGCAAGGCAAAACAAGGAATTCATTCACAACTATCTCCAGAAAAGCAAAGCTGCATCTTGCATAATTGTGACTTGGGAAGACTAACTCTGAACATCTCTTCCATTTCTCCTGCTTCACCAGAACTGTGTCCCCTCCCAAGTTCTAGTGCACCCCCAGCCTACTCACTGGTGGGGTGATGTGAGAAATAGAAAAGGCTATGGTGCTCTGTATGCAATAATTTAAACATTGATGTGTTATCAACATTGTTTTCATCACATCTCCAAAACATAACCCCATCCAAGATACTATGAAGAACTTTATCACAGTGAAAACCAGCACATCTACACAACATATTGCTGTCTTTGCTATTTCTATTTTTATTTCTATTGCTATTTTAAAGTCATCAAAAGTTACTGATTTGAGTAAAGTCTTGTAAGATGCAGCAGGAAAGACAAAAGACAAAATTTGGTTTCAAGGGTTTTTTTAAATTATTTTTAATTTTTTTATCAGAATTCTTATCTGACTACTGGACATACTTCTTTCTGTATCTGTGTTTAAAACTCACTTCTAGCTCATATTGTAGTTAAACATCTCTGCTAAAAGATTTAAAATAATTGTTATTTTTTATATTTACCCTCAGAAGATTATATAGTTAGTCGTTGTTCAGAGCACTGACAGAGTCCTATCATATTGTGCAGAGATACTCAGCCATAAGAATGAGAGGACCACCAACACTGCAAAGAGATTGCACGAGTTAGACAAGGATTCAGATATGTGGGAATGCTACAGGATCACTTTTTATGCTTTTACTTGTACATCTAGAACTCATGGCAGATAGACTTTAAGAATTAAACATCATAAGCACCTTAGAAACCAGCAAAAAACCAAAAGAGTAAAAAAACCTTCCCTTTTGAGGCTGTGATTAAGGCCTTTTGTTCAATTAATATTTTGCATGTGTATTTGGTTTTGGTTTTTCCCACCAAAATATTGTATACTTCTTTTTTGAATAATCCTAGGTTATTTTTTGAGCTGTTTTGAGGTTTGCTTTGATTTTTTCTTTTTTTTTTTTTAGGGGCCCTATTACTTATTTTTCTGAGTTTACCTTACAATTTCTGTTGGGATGTAACCTTGGATGGTATGTTTTGGAGTATTTATTTTAGTTGAAATAGTATTCTCATTAAAATATCGACTCTGTTCCTTTGTTGCTGCAAAACATTGTAACACAGCAGAGAATGGACGAGGATAACGTTACTTTAGATCTTAATACTTGCTCTAACAATTGACTTCTACTTTGAAAGAGTGGTGGTATATGATTTCTCTGCTCCCAACAAACCAGATTTTGCCTTGGTTTGATATCACATTTAATTAGAAATTTTGCTGCATATTTTGGCTTATTATTTCTGTAAAAAAATAGAGCTAGTAGACTGTAAGAAAGGAATTCTTGACTTCTCTGTTTTTTTCTTCATAGGATATTGGTAGTGAGTGTAGTAGCTTAGGTGAAAATAATACAAATAATGAATGAAAGATTTTCATAAATTCCAGAAACAATTTAAAAAACAAACAATGAAAAATAAACCATGGGTAGAAAATTTTAGTTTTTGTAACTCTTTGAAAAAAAATGAAAAATACCACATGTAGTATTTTTGACAATTTAAGATGTTCATAAGTTCTCCATAAACAGCTACATATATTTCTTCATGTACAGTTTCAGTTTTTCATATATATATTTCTTTTTTAGTATAGGAGATAATGTCATTCTTAATGTACTTGTTTTACATATTGGGTTCACCTGTGTACCTTGGCTTGTACTTCTTGCTTGCTTTTCTTCTTTTCCTAACCAATGAACAAAGAGATGTCCTCTGTCTTATCTGAATGCATTTGCCTGTGTGTGATTGTTTCATGCATGTATCACTCTGCTGACTTATCTTATAAACTAGACAAGCTACAATTTTCCTTCACCCAAAAGGTCAGAAATAAAAGCAAGAAGACTCTGAAGAATATCTAGATGCCACTTTATTCCCTTTTCCTTTACAGTGTTGAAGCATATTTGGGTTCCAGTCAGAGGCAAGGGGAGATTTTCTCAGTATTGAGCAAGTAAAATACTGAAAATGTTTTTTTGGTAGCTGTTCATTGCTTAGACGGTATCACTCTCCTGCCCTTCTGATAAGCCTTGGGGCAAGAACATGTCTGTCTCCTGTTCCCTGGCTATCTCTACAAATTACTTGGCAGCTTGTGATCACCTAACTGTGAAGTAATACTGTTCCAGTGTAGGCCTCTGTCAGAAACATGTTCAACGTATTGCTCTCAACTGGAAAAGCTTTCAGCAATCAGTGTATAATAGTACATCATGGATTAGAACATATTTATTTAATACCACTTTAAGCTATTGCTTCAGCAGTGTCTTTAGGCTTTTTTCAAGGCTTGTTCTCAAGAATTTCTTGTTACAGCTATTCTGCCATGTTTCTTATGGTAATTGAACACAAGAAGTCTTTTGGCATACAAAAGACATTGCATAAAGCTGTTCAATACATAGTAAGAAAAAAAAGTTTGAAATAATTCTCATTCAAGCAGTTCCTTCTTTAAAGATGATGGCTAGGTACTTTAAAGCAGATCAATTTAAAAAATAAGCTATTGTTGAAGAATACTGCAGAAGACAGTTTGCCTCATGTTGTCACATAGACAAATAGTAGGTTTTACTCCTTTAGAGAGATGATACATGCAAAGTAAATATTCAGCTAAATTCTCCCATAATAGCACTGTCCTGGAAATAGTAACTTATCCAAAAAAGTAAACAGGAATTTAAATTCTTATTTTAGTTTAATTGCTTGGGTTTTAATACTGTCATATACTTCTTTTCAAAGCAAGGATTTGAAAACGGTAGGGAAGAATGTCTACAAGTATGAAGATAAACACAAAGACAGAAATTAAAATTGCAAGGAGAGATCCATGTGCTCATGAAATGGACTTAAACTGATGTCATGCTTTTCAGTATGATATGAATTAACATATTAGTCTTCATTCTACTTTTTATATACACCAAATTAAGTTGCTGTTTCTCTGCATGCTAACTGAAAAGAAGGATTAATTTTATACATCCAACAAAAGGAAGAAGAAGCACTATTTCCTGTATTAAAACCTAAATAGTGTATTTCATTATCAGACAGAAGACCAGGAAGCAGAACATTAAAATGATCTTCAGATAAAAAATATATTTTCATTTTTATGTATGGAATAATTTTTTTATATTGTTTACTTGTTTTTTAAGACATTTCTGCTCTTTACAAGTTACTCATTCAATGCTTGATATTTCTTCACGAAAATTTAGAAAAAAATTGCTTACAATTAATCCACTTTATGGCATACAAGATTAAAAAGGTATGTATTTTATATATTTGTATTTACATACTTATTTTTCATTTAGTTAATTGCCTAAATTTTAGCATTAAATATGGAGATGGAGATCAAAGGTTTAAGATGGAGAGCTTCATTTGACTGGATTCTCATTTAAATGAATATCTTCAAAAGACTGTCTGTGGCAATAGGAAACCCAAAATAAGTTGTAGACAAAACCAGGTGAAAATAATCCAGATAGCTAAAATAAATCTGGGTCTTGTCTTGGTTGTGTTAGCAAAAGAAAAATTCGAATGTATTCCCTATTGAGCACCTCTGGAGCAAGCAGAAATTTTCGTCCATGTTATTTGCAGGTTTTAAAGTTGGAGTAGGTTACAATGAGTTTCTGAAGCGACAGTACAGCATCCACTTTTAAAGCATTTAATACACTTTCATACAATTATATGTAGAGTTTTGAAATCTGATATATTAAAGTTGATTTGGTGCAGTTTTTCCAGTGATCCACCCATAGTTATTAAAACAATAATTATCAGAAAATATCTGTAAATGAGAGGTTTCATTTTAGTCGTGTTGATTACTGAGTCATGAGCAACTTATGACCTTTATTATTATAACACTGTACAGAGCCATACACTTTTGAACTTGTGTTCCTGCAAAGAAAAATTCTGCATTCTTGAGTGTCCCTTTCCCTTTTCATCATATGCTGAATTATAGAGTTATGAGGAAAAGGTTCTTGGAATTTGAAAGACAGAGAATTTCTATCATCAGGTTGGCTTGAGCTTCAACTCATGTATTTTAAGTTTTCTGAAAATGTTCAAACCAGTAACCTTACAGACGAGGCTTATATCTTCTAATAAATGTTGTGTGTTTGCTATAGACATCTTTGTCTTCATTTCCCTCAGTTTTTGGTACAGTGAGTTGCTAGAGCACCCTGTAAATGCTATGATCAGCCTCTTTCAGTCATTGGTTGTATTAGATCTAGTGCCTATACTTACATTTAAATCCTAATCAGTTATTTTCAGTGGATTGTAAGGACTTAAAGAGCACTTTTTCCTGTCTCAAACATTGTCTAGGGCACAGAAACAACTCACCATAAGATAAGCCACTGCAGCAGGAGCTTGCGGTAAGCACTAAAGGGAGGAATTAGTCAAAACATGTATTAACCTTCCTAGTTCTGCCTCAAAAGTCTTTAGAATTATAATGATTTGACCAGTTTTTTCAGATATATTAATGAGTGAACTTAATAGTCTTAACAAAAAAAAAAAAGAAAATGTTGCATGGAAAATGGTTGAGTCCCCCTTCCTATAGCACAAAGAAGGACAGTCATGGACTAAACTGGGACATGGATAGAATACAAGGAAGCCCTTTGCTAGCTCCCATGCAAGTCTACCTGGAACCATTTGTGGAACCAAACATGTTATTGATCATTAGACGTTATATTACAAAGTGCAACTTCTGCTCCCTGTGTGATGGTACCATGGTGGGATTCTCCTGTCAGGAATGGCTTTTTCAAAGTAAATCAGAGACTTGTACTGCCATTTGAACATATCTGATGTACATTTCCTAGGCTGTGTCTAAAGGGCTTGTAACTTCATCTGTGTTTTCAATTTTGTTAATATTAAGGGGTGTTAATTTAGATATTCAGATCCTGGTTTATCCTGTCAATTGTTAGAATAATCCTGTGATTGTTCTTCTGATGCTTAGTGTTTTTGGGGTTTTTTTGGTAATCGCATGGTACTGGACAGTGAGATGCTTTATCTGTTTTCTTTTGTCTTTCTTTTTTTCTGTCCTTTCTCCACTACTTAGGCATCAACCCTGGTGGACAAACCATGAACTTATGAAAAGTCCTTGGAAGAAAGTGTTTGATGCACAGAATAGTGTAAGGACTTAGAGAGCACAGTTGCTTTTCTCAAACAGTGTCAAGGTCACAGAAGGAACTTGCCATAAGATGAGCCACCACAGTGGGCCTGAGATAAACACAGAAGGAAGGAATTTTCAACAGGAAGATGCTAATTCCAGGCCTGGAGGCAAGATGTGGTTAGTACATCCTGGTTAATGCATATAGACATAAATTCCCACTTGTGGCACACTGTGGGGAAAGAAGCAACCTCTCATACACTTATCGCCCCAATTTATGGGACAAATGGCTTCTGTGACCATCAGTGCCCACCAAAAGCACCCCCAGACTAATTTCAGGACCCTTCCACAAGAGGACTGCACATGATCCCTGTCGTTAAAGCTCCTGTCACTCCTGATGAGAGATAGGTATCTTATCAGCAGAAAATGTGATGCTGGGGCCAAATGAGGGACTGGAGAGAGCACTGTATGCTTAATTGATTGAACTTTGCAGCTATCCTTCTTTTTTGAGATTTCTAAAAGACCCAGTCTCTTTCTGTTGAAATAATTTAGACATCAGACCACAGACTGTTACTGAAATAATGATATGTGCAGCTCTCAAGTGGAGGTTTTATCAACATTTCTTTGTAGCAGAAAGTAAAACATGAAGCCATAGGATATTAGGGACAGAGATGATCTGGATGGTTTGTGATGAAATTGCTCTTTTTTGCAATGATTTCATAATACAGATGAAGGGCCTCATTTCAGAACTTTCTTGAAATATAGACCTGATCAATTATATAATATCAAACATTTACAGCACAGAATAAAATTAAGAGGAATTTCTTTTAGATAGATTGTCATGGTTTAGGAATGGTATTCTGCAATTTAGTACTCCTTCTGAAACCATGAGCCATTCCCCTTTCCCCCTCCAACTGGAGGCACAAAAAGCAAAGATCACAGGTTAAGAACAATCTACTGAAAACTGCAGCAAGAAAAGAAAATGAAAAGTAACAACTGTAATATTAATAACAAAGGTTAAAAGAAACAATTCACATCAAAAAATAAACCAAACAACAGACAATACCAGATGGCTCTCTCCAGCATGTTTTCTCAGCTGGACAGAGCCCTTGGTCCCCATCAGAGAATCCCTTTCCCCCACCCCCAGCAATGATGTGAGGTGGTACAGAATAATTTCAGGTGGTCCTAACCATGACCCCTCCTGGCTACTGCAAAAAATTACTGCTGTCATGACTGGAAACAGCACATTAAGTTTTAAGAATGGTCTTCCTGGAAAATCTAAATTACTAGGTTTTATTATTACATAATCTCTATTAAAGTGTCATAATTTTATTAAAACATAAGATTAGATTCTGGTTTTAAAAAGCTGCCTTACCATATAGAAAGTTATCAGCATGGCCTATAAAAAGAGTGTTTTCCCTTTCATATTTATTTCTGTGGTAAACATTTTTTCATATTCTGAAAGAAAAAACTTGTCATTCTGACATTTTTTAAAGTAAAACAACAGAACATTGAAATCAGAGTCTTAGTGCTACTGAATCTGCTTATTTTCAAGTCAGAGCTACACCTATTTGTCCTGCTAAATGGATTCATAAATCTGTTTCTACTAAATGTAAAGATTATTTCACAGAGTAACACTCTGCAGCTGCTGCCTTGATACCCATTTTTGTATTGCTGTAGCCCATCAGCACCTCGTATTACTATGCTACTATTATTTTTTTCCCTGTAATAATTCAAAATGACATAATGGAAAAAGCAATTATAGGCATGAGAGCTATTTTATTCTACTTTTTCTAGTACAGACACCTTCCCCTGTGTGCACAACTGTAGTAATTAGTTCTGGTTTGTTTTCTCCCTCATCTGGGAGTTAGCAGGAATTTGGCCATAACTAATAAGTGCATGATTAGTTTAGAACCTTTTAAACCATACACTCCTTTCTACTGACAATCCTAATAATATTTCTAGAGGCTCCACCGGGATTCTGAGAGCTGTAATCATGTTAATATGATCACAAATTACATTCTAGTAATCCAGCATTTATTAAAGATGATTCCCATTAGAAGAATAAATGCAATAGTCTCATACTTGGCAGATTTCAAGAAAAAGTAAGTTACTTGCTTGAAGTCTCCAACTCTTTCCAGTGGCTCACAAGCATTTTCATACAAATCTGAGATCTATTCAATGCAGTCAACACACACTGAATTCAAATGTAATTCCTGTTTCCATGACCATATATAATACATTGATAAAGATTTAGGAATCTGGGGGAATAGTTAAATAAAGGCCTGATTTGATGAGGTCATTCTCAGATTTCTTCCAAGTCAGAAGGAAAGGTTTCATGTATCATTGCTGCCATATGTCTGCGTTCAGATTACATAGCTTAGACCAGGAACCTCCGTGGTCTTAGATGTAGAAAAATACAATGGACTAATGTGCTTGCACTGAAAGGTGTGTAGAATGGAAACATACATACTGGTCACTTTACATGCTGAACATGAAGAAAAAAGAAGCTAAGTGACTTACACAATGTCAAGCAATGAGACTAGAGCAGGAATAAAAGACCGCTTAACCACAAAATAATTTAATGTGTTTTCTGAGAGCAAAACAAAATTTAACATAAGGTATATTGTTAGATACTCCTATTGTGCAAATATAATAATACCATTTAGGTATTATTATTATCTTGAGTGTTAGTAACTTGTGTTATCTAGCTCACATCAGGAGGACAGTTTATAATTTTGATTAACCAATAAATCAACAAAAATAATTTGAATAAATATTAAAAAAAAAAATCTGGATTGAATTTTATTTTAAAAATGAGGTGAAGTAAGAACAACCTTGTGAACAGGCCTGGTCAGGATGGACTCATGAAAGGCAGGTGAAGGGTCTAGAGTACAGGTTTTATTACAAGCAGCGGAGGGAACTGGAGTTGCTTAGCCTGGAGAAAAGGATGCTCAGTGGAGACCTTATTGCTCTCAATAATTACCTGAAAGGAGATTATGAGTGGAGAGTTGGTCTCTTCTCCCAAGTAACAAGTGACAGAACAAGAGGAAATAGCCTCAAGTTGCACCAGGGGAGGTTTAGATGGATATTAGGAAACATTACTGCACCAAAATTGTTGTTAAGCATTGAAACAGGCTGCCCAGGGAAGTGGCTGAATCACCATTCCTGGAGGTATTTAAAAGACACATAGATGTGGCACTTAGGGACATGGTTCAATGGTGTACTTGTTAGCTTTACAGTTGGACTTGATGGTCTTAAAGGTCTTTTCCAAGCTTTATGAAAATTATTCTTAATGAAAATGAAATGAGGATTTTGTCAAGTAAAAAGTTGAATAACTTGTAAAAGTATTAGTAATTTTTTACAGAAAATATTTTCAGTATAAATGTAGAAATGTTTTGAAATTATCTTGATTAGATATGCAAAGTAATACTGAATTCCTTTTGTTCTACCATAGTGCATTGCTATTGCATCATGCATTACCCTTAATGAGTTATTTGATCAGTCTTTTTGAAGAGGCTAATCTCATCGTAATTGGTCTTTCATGTTACTATGCCTTGTTTGGCACATGATCTAAGAAAGCTTGACTTCAGTTGTAGAATATATTGCTTTTCTGTTCCAGGAATCCTTTCAACCCATTCTTCTATTTTTTTTTTAATTTTAATTCCTCCAGCCCTGTGGAAGACCAAGTAATCAAGAATATGACAGCCCAGGGGGTCATGTTCCATGAGCTCGGCTGACTTGGCAACCAGTGAAAAGGAGATGTGTCCTCCAGAGTTCAAGCAGAGCCAAGACATTCCTGAGTCCTGCCCTGGCAGATGCTTTTACCGTGGGAGACCACTGTGCCTTTAGATAATAGGGTACTGGGGAATCATTCTGATTAAAATGAAATTACCTTTTCCTTCTCTTTTCTCATAATTGATCCAATTACTGGGTTTAGAGTACTGAAAATAACTAAATATTTAAGGCAGACATAAACAAATTCTTAGGAAAATGTGCTTATCTGGAAGGAACTTGTATTGCCTCATCAGTTCAGAATGTTGGTGTCAGCTCTTCTTCAACTACTGTGCCACAAAGAGAAAGAAAATCATACAGTTATTCCTCATTAAGCAAGGTTTAAAGACTGCTGAAATTTGTCACCTTATTACCATATCTTCTGTGACAATGAAAGAATAATGACATGAGAGCAACTCCTTTTCCTTAGGAAGGATAAGCTAGGTCAGTACCACAAAACAGCAAATTACTTGTCCCAGTAAAAATTTTTTTTCCCAGTAATGACTTTTTTCCCCAACACTTACAGAACTACTCAGATACTCATATAAGAAAATTTCCCCTAACCACTCCCAAGAGGAAACTTCCAGCTAAGCAGGAAGGGAAATCCTGCTAATGCACAGAATAATTAACAGGAGAACACAGTTCTTGCCATCCATTCCCTGTCATGTTTGTTCCTATACAAAGTATTCCTGCTGTCTCAAATCAGGGGAAAAAAAATAATTTCCTCATTGTTGTAACTTTGATCACCAGGAGAGCTGGACTTGGTGCTGAGCAGTGAGCTGGCGAGATTTCCCTGCTAGTTATTTTTCAGCTATTTGTGAAATTACTTCTTGATGACAGAATATTTTATACTGTTTCAGCACTGGGCTTGGCCTGATACAATCAAGTTACATTTATCCAGTTAGACTATGATTTGCCTTTAGGCTTTGCCAGTTCTCTGAGAGTGGGTTTTCATCTATGTATTAAAACACTTACAGCTTAGTTGCAGGTCTGGTTTCCATTCTTCAGTGGTATTTCCAGATTTCACAGGCCTAACTGATCCATATAAATGGTAAGATTTCACTGAGTCATATGTAAGGCTATTTCACACACATTTCCTCCAGAACCTCTCATAAACAGATGTGTGTTAAATTGCTCAGCATTAATATTGTCTGTCCGTTACACATAAAGATCTCAGGAAATTAGATACAAAATACAGATGAGCAAAACCAATGCTTCTGACACTAGTTTGGTTTTTTTTAGAGTAATTCTTGAACAGCCTTGTTCGTTTCAAGTAATCACAGTAATGGTGCTGCAAAACTTTATTCATAAATATTAATTTCTTACCATTTCTCCAGAAGGTATTTTTACTTCATTTCCTAATTTCCAGTCTTCAGTGATGCCTTGAGAATTACTGAGGGTATAGGTAGGCACTCAGCACCAGAAATTTAAAACAGCATTGCTAGCATTTACTTGCTTAAAAGTAGAAAATTGTGGAAGGAGAAAATATCAATGAAAATACTTTTTTTTTCATGCAATACTGATTACTCTAAAATATTCCTAACGTGAGGAACTCTTCACTACTGTGACCTCACTTCAGGGCATCTATCCTCAGAACTCCTTATTGAAATTTTTGTCCTGAAGGTTTCCTTCTTGTCCCATACTTCTTCCCTCTAGTTTTAAGAAATGTTGAAAAACAGTGGACAATAAACCAGATATATATATATATATATGTATTTATTTTGAACAGAGGCTAATAACTGCTTTTAGACAGAAGGAAGTTTGTCATATCCACTGCATAAAATATTTTGGTCTATTCATTGTAAACAAAAATGGAAAACCTTCATTCTGAGAATCCTAAAAACCCCTGAAAACTTGACCATAAACAAGAAACAAACAGGAAAAAGAAACTATAACCCATTGACAAAATCCTTTCAGAAACAATTATTTCAGCTGAAATCAAAATTTAAAAGCTATACTTTGGTGCTATTTACACTTTTGTATCTATCCATTAGATATAAGAGGATCGTAAAAAAAAAAATCTGATTTGGAACATCTGAGTCTTAAATAAACTTTTTTCTTATAATAAAATCATTTGCGTCATGTCCACTAAATTCACTTGCTCATTTTGCCCCAGTGAATGTCAGGTTTTTCAGTCCAAATATATAGACAAGAAATATGTACCAAACACTTTCTAAAAAGCTGTAGCAGACACGAGCTTTTTGATCCTTCTTTATACAGAAGTACAGTAAAGAAACACTTAAAAAAATTAATCAAACCAAAAAACTAAAACCCTAAATTAAACACTAAAATGCTAGGATGTCTCTCTTTCACAGGGAATGATTTGTGGTCTGCATACATCATTTGTGGTTTCTGATGTTTTCAGAGTACACAGTGCAGCATTTGTTTCTCAAGCAGCTCCACAGCAGAGGCAGACAGAATGCATAAAGCCACTCTCCCTGTAGCTGCTGGTTAGCTTCAGCTTAATTTCCTTTGTTTACAGTCTTTTGCAGAGCAGTGTGTTTTTCTAATGAATGGTAGTGCCAGCAAAAAAAGCAAAATTATTTCCAGTATTTTGCCAAGATATATCAAAGGTGATCTGTAAGATTGCTCCCCTATATTTTAAATATGGAGCACTTTGGGGTGAACTGCATATTTTGATAGATGATGCAGTATGTTTATGGCAGTGACAAATTTGTATCTGGTCTGAGAAGCTGAGACAATGCTGTGCCCCTGACTAAGGTAAAAGAAATTGCATTGCACATGTCTCATCTGATTGATACTCAAGTCTGCATGAAGCAATGAATAAACCACTAAATCTTGTATCGTAAGGTTTCAAAATGAATATAATCATATCTGGTTTTTAGAAAGATCGACAATTTTTGGAGAAGACAATAATTCTGTCTTCAAATTTGACACTTTATTTGAAAAGAAAATATGCAAAAACACAGTTCAATATTTTGTTCAATCTAATTAAATCTGATGAAATACACATATCTAAACTCTCTGTGAGATTTTTTTGTCAGACACCCAGGTGCCTTTTTTTTTTTTTTCTCATGGGGTAACATACAACTTTTCTTCTGGGAAATCAGACCATTCACTGTGCAATATCTGAAATGTTACACATATAAGTAGAATGCTGGCAGACTCATTAATGTCTAGAAGGAAGTCAAGCCATCCACATTATCAAAAAATTGTTTTATTTAAATACTCAATAGTATTTTCAGGAAGAGTTGAGCATATTATTTAATTAAGTAAGCAAAAACTGTGGGATTGCCTGACAATGAGATAAAACAAGACTAGCTATAAAATCTAATTCTTGTAATACTGTATAAATCATGAATGACAAAGTAAATATCTAATTCTCCCTTACGGCAATGAAAGTATATTGAACAAACAGTCTCCATCCATTACTAATCAAAAATCTAACTTGTGCAGACTCTGGTTGATGTCATTGATGGAACACAGCAGACACAAACAAAAAGACCCATTGCACTGACTTTAATTAAACTGAAACCTTAGAATTAATACCTCAGGAATCTGATGCAGAGTTCTGATGTGAAAAAGTTTCACAGTGACAAGCCTGCTTCGCCTCTAAATATAAATGCTGGCAATTAATTACTATGACAACCACTTCTGTGAGTATTGTTTTCTATGATGATAAACACTAAAGCTTGAAGAATTATATATCAAATACATCTTACAGACTACTCTGGACTTGTTCTTATGGCTGAAGTTACAACACTTACAACCTGATGATACATAAGTGAGGAAGGAGCCCGTACTCCATTGAAGAACTGATAGGAAAGTCACTTAAATCTGCTGGGTTCTCATGTGGGTATTTCCAACCTGTATAAACACAAAAAAGATTTGCTTAAACCACAGTTAGTGTCTAGGCCAGAGAGATATAACAGAACTGCACTTGAATATCCTTCAGTACAAGCCCATCTAGTATAATTTACTTTAGCTGGGATAATGGTAATGTAATGAATCAGAGTAGGTATTTATGATGATACAATCCTATATATTGTTCTGCCAATAAATTAGTTATTCTGAACCCTATTTTAGATGTCATTTATCTCAGGATTTGAATGACACTGACCCACAGTGAAGGCCCCATATATGGAAAATATTAATCTATTTCAACAACAAGCTGTCAGTTATGCAAGTGGCTACTGTTTTCAGATTTCTAAGCATCTTTATACATGTGCAAAACTTAGGATTTAGAGCAGTATCAAAGATGGAAAAACATGACTAAGAAAGATTAATATAAAAGTTCCCCTGGAATATCTGATTTTTCCAAAGTTCTCTTTGAATGCCCTTTAGACAGCCAGCATAGCTTAAGCAAGGACAAATCTTGCCTGGCCAACCTACAGGGCTTCTGTGAGAGTGACTATATCAGTGGAAAAGGGAAGAGCTACAGATGTCATCTATCTGGACCTCTGAAAAGCCTTTGATATTCCTCACAGAATTCTTTACTCTAAATTGGAGAGAGACATCTTCGTTGGAAGGACCAGTTCTGTGTCCAGATGGACATGTCTGGTGTCCCCCATTCAACTAGGACCAGTACTGCTCATCAGTGACATAGACAGTGACATCAAATTGCCTCTCATCAAGTCTGCAGATGATACTAAGCTGACTGTGGCAGGTGACAAACACGAAGGATAGGGCCATCCAGAGGGCCCATGTAATCCTCATGAGGTTCAACAAGATCAAGTGCAAGGTCTTGCACTTGGGTTGGGCCAGCCTCTGGGGCAACCTCCAACAGGCTGGAGCATGAAAGGATTTATTGGTTCAAGGAAATACCTTGAAGTTGTGCCTGTGAAGGTTTTGATTGGCTATTGAGAAATTTCTTGGTGGAAAGGGATGTCAGGCATTGGAACACGTTGCTCAGGGCAGTAGTTGGGTCACCAGCAATAGATGTATGCAGATGCAGCAGTTAAGGACACAATTTAGTGGTGGATTTGGCAGTGCTTGATTTATGGTTAGACTCAATCATCTGAAAGGTCTTCTCCAACCTAAATTATTCTATGATTCTCCTGCCAGTAACCAGGCACCTTTCTCTTAAGGTCCATTAAATTTCAAATTTAGAAAAATGTATTCTCTCTTTTATATGGGTGGTATTTGGAAACAATTTCTTTCCATTACCATACGTGTTGGTTTTGCAAGTGCTGGGTTTTGGTAGCAGGGGGGGCTCAAAGATGGTTTCTGTGAGAAGCTGCTAGAAACTTCCACTATGTCTGGCAAAGCCAATCCCTGATGGCTCTGAGGATGGATGTGCCACTGGCCGAGGCTGGGCCAATTAGAGATGATGGCAACGCCCCTGTGATAACATATTTAAGAAAAAAACAAAAGAAAAGTAGTGGTGGAGTTCTAATTCCAACCAGAGAAGAGGAGGAAGTGAGAACATGTGGGGGAAAACAACATGGAGACACCAAGGTCAGTGGAGAAGGAGGGCCAGCAGGTGCTCCAGGCACTGGAGCTGAGATTCCTCTGCAGACCATGGTGGTGACCATGGTGAGGCAGCTGTGCCCCTGCAGCCCATGAGGATACATGGGGGATGCAGAGATCCACCCGCAGCCCAGGGGGGAGGTTGGTGGGAAGGAGGGAGGGGCTGGGGGAAGAAAAGGTGTTTTTAAGGGCATATTTCACTTGCCATTTTCCTCTTCTGATTTTGTTAGTAATAAGCTCACTTCATATCTCTAAGTTGAGCCTGTTTTGCCCTTGGAGTGTTTCCTCCTGGTCTTTTTCTCAACCCATGAACCTTTCATTAAATTTTTCTCTCCTCTACCCAGCTGTAGCAGCAGAGGGCGAATGAGTGGCTTTTATGGGTGCCTGATGTTTGGCCAGTGTCACGCCATGACACCATATTATTCTACTTTAGTGTATTTACTAGTACTTGCCCTCTGCCATATTGCTTTTACCAGTCTGGCAACAATTTTAAGCACAAGGTATCCTTGCTACTTAATTAGGATTAAGAAACTGGAAGACATCAACATTTTTTCTCCAAAGTTTTCTATCCAAGGGTTGTTGGAAAGTAACATTTTACCTTTTCTAGACAAATTTTCTTTGTTAAATATGTCCTCAGCACCAGATCAAAACAGATATCTGCAAAGAGTTGAAAAATAAAACAAAATCAAAAGTTTATCTCCAGCTTTTTCTATTAAAATGTTTTTATAAATCTTCAATGGCCTATTTTCCTCATTTCCAGTGCTGTCTTCACACTTAATTGATATTTGGTGCTGTTGTAATATTTCTAAAGGGTATGAAAAAGTGCATATAGTAGCAAAGGAAATGTTCCCTATGGATTTCAAGACATTCTTCTTCATCTAAGTGGAGCACCTGGTAAAATAGAGTAGGGAGAAAGGCAAAAGAGCAGAAATGTTTCTGAAGTTTCAATCATTTGATGTATTACCTCGAAACCTTCTAGTCCCAGCTACAGCAACACACTGAATTAATATAAGGCTCAGGTTTGATTTTTGACTACCTCATATATTAGCAGAAAATATTCTAGGTATTTCTGAGACACATTCTCTGCGTGAAGAAATCATTCTTGTATCATGGTGCCAGCATAATATATTCTTCAAAACTTCTGCCTTTAAACAATGCAGTTGTTTGAGATCATTGGCTCTTGACAAATCTTTTCACATCTGGTGCAGTGTATAGGCACACACACATTTGCTCCACTCAAGATGGTGTGGCTAGGGAAACATTTTTGCCAGGTTTAAGCAGCAAATAAAAGTTTGGCCTTGCAAAAGGATGGTATCTGGGCTATGCTTCCAGACGTATAACATATTTGGGTGGCTTTATGCCATGCAAACTTCCTAGCTGTGGTTTACATTTCCTGTTAGGTGTCTGCCTCATTGTTAAGTTTCTCCATTGTAGTATCAAAACCTCATAATGCTTAGCCCTAACTTACATGAAAAAATATCCTTGGAAATCTAAAAGAGGCAGACTGTAGGTTGGTTTTATGAGCAAAAACATTCACAATCCCAAAAAATAATACCAAGGCTTTGAATTCATTATTGATATGACCATGAGGAAAGAGAAAATGCAATATTATTTCTCAGCTCATCTCACACTGTTTGTCTGGATTAATGTGTCTAAAAGCAACCAAAGATCATGAAAATGTCTTTCTATAGCGTAACAGAAACACGGTCTTTGGATGCCTCTTCCACTATGTCTGAAATAAGAAAACTTGATGGTAGGCTGGTATATAATCTTTTCATTTTCATGCTTTTAAAAAATTGGCAAATAGAAGTTCCTGCTAGATTCTAGGCAATATGAATACACAAAAATATAGTAAATTAATGTTCTGCTACTATTTCAAGAAGATGAAATTGCTCCAGGAAAGTACAGTTTAATTCAGAGTGAGCTTTTCTATTTTCTTCAAAAACTCTGAAAGACCATGGTCATAATGATTTCTTATAATACGTCATACAGCAACCTGTAGTCTGTACAAAGTCTAACTACAATGAACTTAACAACACTCCACTTTAGACCCATCTGAGACTCAGTAGAGGTTAATAGGTTTTCTTTTTTTCATGTTTTCCTGTCTTTTACACTCAAAAATTATAGATGACTTATGCCCAGTTCTTTTCACATTAGACCTTACACAACTTCTAGAGAAAGGTTTTATAAAGCAGTTTATGAAGGAAAAAAGCAGCAGGAAGTTTATGAAGGAAAGCAGCAATGAGGAAGAATTTATATTTATGTTCATATAAAGTCAAAATTGTTTGCTAGCCAAGGCACATAGCTTCATTAGGATTTTCTTAATAACAAAGGGCCCTGAATTGATGAGTTAGGAAAACATTTCAATTCTCATTTAAAACTGGAGATTTTAAAGTTTGAAGCATAGTAGTAGCATTAGTAATTTAGTAGTATGACAATACTTTACACACTCCCACCCACCTTTGCACAAGACTTTTTTCTCTTCATAAAACTTTTCTACACAGACCAATTGTCAAAGTAAGGAAGGAGCTTCTAAATGTGAGCACAAAATAGAATCTTGGCTCCTGAAAGATTTCTGTCATTCTGGATTCATGGATTTCTCCATAATTCATTCAAGTTAAAAGTAATGGAGTTGGGTGTAGTTTCTATGTTAGAAAACTAACGCATGTACAACATCTTAATTATAAAAAAAAAAGCTGTGAAAAAATAAAGAATTTTACAGTTTGCTTTTAATCTAGTCAGTGAATTCAGAGCAAATAGCTTCCAGTAGAAGACCTAATAGGAACTTCTACCTCTAATACTTAGAGGTAGCTTTCTGAAAGTTTTTTGACAATTCTCCGGAAATATTTAGGATAGAATAGAATAGAATAGAATAGAATAGAATAGAATAGAATAGAATAGAATAGAAAGGCATACCATAGCTCAGTTGGAATGGACCTACCACAATCATCTCGTCCTGACTAAAGATTAAAGCATATTATTAAGGTTATTGCATAATTGCCTCCTATGCAATGACAAGTTTGGCATACATCTTATCAATGGATACCAGGGCAAAGAGATCAGCAAGTCCCTCTCATCTTCCCTTCTCAGGAAGCTCTAAAGAACAGTGAGCTCAACCCTCAGCCTTCTTTTGCTGTGTGAAAAAAATTATTGTCTTCTTTCCTATTATCTTACTGTCTCAGTGTTGTTGGTTGAGATCATCCTAACTAAATCTCTTCCTCTGACTGGTAGGACAGAGGAGAACATCACCAATGATCCAGATCCTTTTAATGTTGCTTCAAGGGACATATAGTGTCTTTTGACAGTCCTAAATTGCCATGTCACAGTGTCATTGGGGCCTACAGAGAGTAGTAGGGATGGGGCTCACCAACATCAGCAGCCTATCAGTGGCATCACAAAGGTGACCTCCAAGTTGGCAGAAAAGATCTCAAGAGAAATTGTCTGCATGGCAAGTGAGTGCTTCATTATCTCTCAATAAGGAATATCCAGTTACTAATATTTTTCTTGGCTTTTCTTGTGGTTCTAATGCAGGTTGAAAGATGGACCAGCTTTGCATGACTGGTGTTTCCAAGATCTTGCCTGTTAGTCACATGCATTACTATCACTATCTGTATTCCATTTCAATGATTTGTTTTTCCATAAATGGATCAGTATTGTGAAATCTTTCTGGAAGTTCTTATAGCTAACATTAGCTCTGAAAATGAAATCTTCATTCATGTGTCTTCTAATTTCATTTCTTTTTCTAGGACTGTGAGTTTCTTTCAAATAGAAATTGCTGCTCTATAATTCTCCAGAAACCATCAGGAGCTCTTTATCACCTCTTTTTTTGGTTTTTTTTCATGTGTTGTTGTTCCAATTTTGAAGCTAATTTAAAAGGTATTTTGTACATCATAGTTTGTACTTTAGTGAGTTCATGTTCCTGTAGCATTTTTTCAGTGAATATATACAAGTGGTGACACATTACTATTACTTGAATTAGTAATTTTTAATAACTTCTATTAACTCTTCTATCTGAGGAAATTCCTCATGTTTCTTCTCCTTTCTCTGTTGCAGATACTCCTTACAATTCCCTGTAGTAAACACTGAAATTATCTTCCTGAGTATGGGTTTTTGTTATTTGCACTACTTTTTATCTCAACCATTCACTGGGTTAGTGCTAGCTTGTAGAAAGCTATTTGCTTTTTATGAGTTGAAAAATTTTATTATTACTTTTAATGCCTTGAGCATTTGTTTCTCAAAATCTCTAAAAGACTCTTTTCTATTCTACTCATTTTGGTACGGTTTCTACGTTTGAAGGGTACCTTTTATCCACTAATAGCCTCTTATAGGCTTCTCTCTAATCATACTGAGGAATTAGTTCCTTCTTTATGTGTTTTTTTTTCAAAGGCCATTATGAATGGCAATCTACATTTACACTGAGCTTTTAATATTGCATCCTTCTGCAAGGTTGCAATGAATGAGCATTTTATTCTTTCAGGTGAGATGTTTAATTTCTTTCTAATGCACCCCTTCATCTTCAAAACTCAAAATTAGAAATTTTGGCCTTCCCAAGTACAAGAAGGCTGGGTTTATGTACTTCTCTTTTTTTCTGATGTGAGGTAGCTTTTATATTCTAACATCTGAACTAGCACTTTTCAGGATTAAATTAGATATTTTTTCCTAAGTGAGTTTTGAAGTAACTACTCCAAGAAGCAATGAATATAGCTTTAAAATACCTAATCTTCATCATGTCCTGATAGGTAATTTTCCTGATCCATATATTGCCAGTTTACAGTTCTTACTTAGTTTTTAATGTTGGCAGGTTTTCTGATCTCCTGTAGTGCTTCATGGTCCTTGTCCTATCATTCACCCATGCCAGGGCCCTCCATAAACTGGATACAGGTCAGACAAATGCAGAGTGGATTTACTGTCCTATTCCAAACTGCTGTATTCAGATACAGAGCTTCTTTAAAAGGACCATCAAACAGCACAAATCACATGATTTTCTACTCCTGATATTCCCTATTTCCTGTTTCTTTTCTCTGGTTCTTCCTCCTTTGCCGCTCTCATCCCCTACAAAATAAATTCTTTCATTGCTTTTTTTTTTTTTTTTTTTTTCCCATTCGTTCCAGCTTTACTACATGGGTACACAAAATTTATATTTCTGATATTTCTAAATGGGTGACAGTGGTAATGCATAGTGATACTGTTGCAAAAAAAACCCCCACAAATACAGGGATATTGCTTCCCGTGGAATTAAAATTAAATTAAAGAAATGGTCAAGTAGATGCTGAACTTTGCAGGAGGAATGGAAAATGCTGTTTGTGTAAGAGACTTTAATCACAGGTGTCATGAGACAGTTTTAAGAGGTTTTAGTGGCAGCATTCTGTCTCAAGGACTGATGAATTATTTTCCTTATTATTTTTACTCTTCCTTCCAGTTTTCTAATTCAGCTAATCCCTCGTCATCTCTAATATACTGCCTCTCAGAGAATTTTTAAAGAAGATTAACATAATTTCTTGGATGTATTTGATACGTACACTTGGCTCACTTCAGCTCTATAGTTCCTTGTATTCCCTTTGTTTAAACAGTGATGTGCAAAAAGGTAATTAGTAAATACTTCACTTTTAAATGAAGCAAAAAAATTTATTACTAGTTTTTAAGAAATATTTACTAATCTAACCAAAATACAACAGTTATATTACCCAGTTACAATGATGCAGACACTAACTAATTTATTAATTCTAAATAAATTTCATTAACAATGATAAAATTGCAAGTTTTTATACAAAAAATATACTATCTAGTATCTTCACCTTTTTTGTTGGCACTGTGCTCTGAGCTTTTCACTGCTTTTCTGGATCTTGATGTCAAGAGTTCTGTAGGGAGGAAACAATTGCAACAGGTTGCCAGCATCCCAAGCATGATGTGTACAGAGGTAAGCTCCTTCCCTTTTGGTGGTAGGAAGAAGACATTAATATTGAAGATTTTCCTCTTACTCTCCTTATGGTTTGCTTAGGATTATTTCTATTGTTTGATTTGTGTGTTTCACACCTTCTTTCTTAGAATCAGAATGATAGAATTGTTTGACTTGGAAGAGACCTTTAAAAGGAATCTAGTCCACACTTCCTGCAACAAGCAGGGACATCTTCAACTAGATCAGGTAGCTCAGAGCTCCTGACCTTGAATGCTTCCCTGCATGGGGCATCTACCACCTTTCTGGGCAATCTATTCACCACTTTCATAGTAAAAACTTTTTTCCTTATACCTAGTCTGATCTACTCTCTTAGTTTAAAACCAGCCTGTCACCATTTTTCTTATCAGCCCCTTTTAAGTATTGAAAGACTGTAATAAGGTCAGTAGAATTTTATTGACTTGTCTTCTCCATGCTGAAAACCCTCAGGTCTCTCAGCTTATCCTCACAGGAGAGGTGTTCCAGTGTTCTGATTGTTTTTGTGGTCTTTTTCATTGAAACACCAAGTTATATCTCACCTTGCTACTATTGGTACATATTATATGTATTAGGCAGAGATTGGGTTTCATTTTATTGCACCTAAAACTATTTTTGTCCAGCTTCTATATTTGCATTACTGACAATATATGGCTTCTGATGACTTTGATAGACTTCCAGTGTCTACTCTGCTAACAGTTTCCAGTGTCACTGTATGCCTGCATTCCTTTAGCCTTGTCCTTGTCCTAGGGTCCAGAAAAAAGGACAACTACTTGCTATTACTGTCTACATAAAAAATTTTAACAGTACTTGTTAAAATTTAAAAATATTATACCACAAGTTAAACATTACATCCAAAATATAAGAATATTATACTCCAAATTTAACAAAACTAAAGCAAGCTGAAGAACAGCTATATGGTTATCACACAAATGCTTTTATAGATAAATATGCTAAAAGGAAGCTGTAACAAAGACAAGTTCAGAGTAAATGCTTGTGATGGGCCCAGGCCTGATGAATGTGATGTTAGCTGAATACAAGTTGTCTGTTATGGTGAATACCAGTACTTTATTTAATAACTACAGGGCTAAAAGGGCTTTGGTAAAAGAAAGCTTCTTCTGTCTTTTAAATATTTCTGTGAGAATTGAGTTTTTTATCTTGCCTGAAATACAGTGCTACCACAGAAAACAAAACAAAGAGAAGATGGCTTTTGTTCTTGATAACCGAAGTCTTACTCCACGCAGCATGGCCTTATGGAATATTGTTACAAAGCAATTGATGAGAAGATGAGGGGAAAACTGACTCTGGGGATAAATTTATTATAAATGATTCAGGGAAAATATGCTGACTTATCCTATTGTATGACATACACTATAGTCCATGATATAGTAGAGAACATAATAAGAATTAAAGCATATCAATTAAGAATTCTCAAGTCGAAGCCTCTAATATAGAAAGAATACATAGAGCAAAAAAAAAAAAAAAAATCTAAAGAATTTAGAATTTAGAAAAATTCTAAAGAAAATAGTCCATTACAAAGATTGAACAATCTTAATGACACACAGTCAATGTATTCATCAGTTAGTTTTGAACAGAATGAGCAGAGGAGTTTTGAGCAGGGGCTATCACATTTCACATATGGCTTCTTAAACTTTTGAATGGCAGTTATTGCTCCTAAAAATAAATTATTAAAAATACAAGCCTCAGAAAACATGATACACTGCAATCAAAATACTTCAATACATGTACTAGAATTCATTCCAGGTTTAAATTTGTCTTTTACATAACTAATACCATTGAATCATGGTTCTTTTCTGATCAATTAAAATGTTTACATATTTCTTACCCTGCTTATATTTTAGAATGTGAAATTTCAGTTTATCTGATAAATTCTTACTAGTCTTTAAAAGTGAAAGACCTGCACCTGATTTATTGATTCTATTTCCTTTCTCTCTTAAAATCCAGACAGTTTTAAATACAGGGGGGTTTGTTTGTTATTTTTTAAAGAAATTGATTATTTCTCTCTTGTTTCATATCAGTAATGGAAATATTAAACTAAATCAGTCCCCAAAAATATTTGAGGGATACCATTTTTGTCTTTGTTTCAAGTTTTGGGGTCAGACATTAAGAGAGGAATATAATGGACACCATAATAGGTTGTGTAATCAATTCTTTGACTTTCCTTTGTCATATCTTTAACATATCTTTAACAGCATATTAAATTCCTTTCTATTACTTCAGATTGTTTTCCTTTTCAGAGAACAACTATGTGTCACCGATCCTACAGTATTTTTAATGCTGGCTAACAATACTCTCAGTTTCTAGGGTAGTTCTGCAAATTAAGATTATAATCAAGGGAGAAACTGCCTCTCATATCCAACTTCCACTAATGTCACGAAAAACTGAAAAAAAATATATGAACATAATAGGGCTTGTAAATCTGTCTTCAAGCTTGTTCCATAAAACATGTTCCTGATATGTAAACACACTCAGCAAATAAATATCTGTCATATTTGCCATCTGTCCTAAACCCATCAATACCCCTCTTTAAGAAAATAAAATCATCTTCTCTCCAAAGCAATTTTACCAAGGAAGAAGGTTCATCTCCTGAAATATCTTTCTGAAAAGAAATAGACAACATCTCTATTGAGGATTTGCTTGGTTTTGTTTTGTGTTGTGTTGCTGAGAGTTTTGTGAGATTGGGGGTTTAGGTTTTGTTTGGTTTTTTGTTTGTTTGGGGGTTTGGGGTTTTTTAGAACTGAATTATGAATTCAGCATTAAGTCTTTTGGGTAGCAATCTACTTTTTTCTACTGTATGGCTCATTTTCATCAAGTCTTTCATTTGCTTTGGTAAATTCTGCACATCCTGTTTTCAGAGTTGTGGTATATAAAATGAGTTTCTTTGCTGTCACCAAAGTGCTGCCCAACATCTTTCCTCCATGCTCTGCATGGTCAGTGTTGTAAAAGTTACTTGGTATAACAGGCATACTGGGTAAAAATGGATGTGACATTGAATAGCTGGAAGACTAATCTCATAGAAGTGAAAAAATGGGCATTTAGAGTAGGCAGCCATGCCTCTAATGATCTGATGGACATCCATTTCATGAGGGAAGAAGCAAGTTTATGTGCTAATAAGCTAGATAGTAGGTAATGGAGAGGAAAAAACTCCTGACAAAAAATGGAGATAAAATGTCTAGATTATGTCAGGTAATAAATGGACTGGAAACAGAACTCTATCAATGGAGTGCACAAAATGGCCCCCATAAAAAAATAGACTGTGAAATAATGAACTCTGAATACTTTTTTAACTTTGTAGTGAAATCAAAACATAAGAATATCTATAGCTATAAAATGCTACTGACCTATTTATAAAGCAACTCTATATTCTTTGTAACAGAGAGTTGCCTACAAATTTCATTTCCCTGTAATAAACTTTTATTCCTTGACTGTTTGGTTTGGTGTGGGTTTTTTCATTTCTTTTTTTTCTTTTCTTTTGAGGTTGGTGGAAGTAATAGACCAGCACGATGTGAATACTGCCATAGAAGAGGATTGAAGGGAAGAGGGATAATTTTGCTTGGATAATCATCCAAAAAAATACAACCCTCCTTTGATATAAAAGACATCTCTTCTTTAATTATAGGTCTTCAACAGAAGTCCAACCATTACTCCAGCAAAAGAACTGTCCCTGTAGTTCAGCCCATCCATTAGCTTTCTTAAGAAAGGTTATTTAAAACATTCATCTTTTTCCCTTCCTAACTGCACTCAAAGATCCACTACCACAGATCTTTGAACGCTGATCCATCAGTCAGTGCCATCCATGATCTCTCTTTTCCTTACTTCCTTCTTAAACTTATTTCTCCATTGCTAGCACTATTCCAGAAGATGGGACACTGAACAGATTAACAGCTCTCTACATAAAAATGAAATGGGGAAACAGAGAAATACACAAACAAAACTCCAAAAAACTCTTCTGAGTTGTGCAGCCATTGCATCCAAATTAGTACCAAAAAACACCTGACACTTACATAGGGTAAAGGAAAACTTCTCACTCTTAAATTCAGAAATTTACTAATACTTTCATTAGATTTCTAATAGTCTATTCAAAATTTATTGCTATTCAAATTACAATTATAACAGTATTTTTAATCTGAAGTGCTTGTAAATAGTCTCTCTCCAAGAAAGGATGTCTTGGTCATCATTCACTCATCAAAAATCCCTTGACAGATTATATAAAAAATTGCAATAGTGTATTTGTCACTGTCATTTAAGAGAATGTAGCTTCTATAAAGCAATTATGTTTAAATTACATGAGACTTGGAAGTCAATAAAAGCAGAGACATTGAATGAAGTATTATGGGAACATGCAGTGTTTCTTATGTATACCAAGAAATTATGATATATTTTCTTCTCAGCTTATAGTTAATGCTTCCCTCTAGAAATGTCAAGTTGGTCTTGAATCCTACAGTGTCCTCGTATGGTAGGACTGTGCCAGGACTCCTGCTCTGTGTCCAGTTTATTATTTCACCATCTGTTAAAACATGAAATTTGCTGCAAACATTGTGACAGCCACCAAAAGTAGAAACATTTGTTAAACCAAACAGATCTGAATAGATTTGTTCATCAAGCCTATTATTAGCTTCCAGTATCATGGTAACTCAGAGCCTTATCCTGATTTAAAGTCCAAATTTTCCTCTGTGTTTTTATGAAAATACTTCAAATGGTGGTCTTTCCTACCACTAATGAAAAGGAACAAATTCAAAAATAATTATTTCTTTTAGGATTTTGGACAGCTGTGGAAGCAGTATCCAGAAGAATCCTGAAGGAAGATAGCAGTTTAAAATGGACATAATCAGTCCTACAGATAGAATATTATCACCTGTTTATCTTCAACAAAATTCTCTTTGAGCAGAGTCTAGGCTGGTAAAACACTTAAATTGGGGGTCTCTTCCAGCTGCACAAAAATTAGGGCTGGAGAGGGAAAAGAAGGAGTGAGCAGTGTTTTCTATAACTCAATACGTGTATATTCAGTTGAAAATATTGAAGTTCTGATTTACAGAAAGCGTTCAAAGAAGCCTTGTGAAAAGCAGATCTCTTACAGAAATCTCAATTTTTGAAGGTAGTCATTTCTATATGACTCATACTCTCTCTAACTGACAGTCAAGATGCCTGAACTAACTAATAAGACCCCATTTCCCCAAACCCTCATAGTCTTTGGAACTTCCGTTTTATTTAGAGGGGATTTTTGTTGTTTTCCTCTCTTAACATTACATTCTGACCAAGGAGAGACAGGAGAATGTTTTGTTCCATCAGAAAATATAAACAATTGTCTATATGTATCTACACCTCCTGAAAAGCACAGGACATAGTACACTGCATTTAGACTTTCAGCATTTACAGATTTGTCTGATACTTTACATCTTCAGGCAAGTGCACAGCTTGTTTTATGGACTCTGTCAACTTCAGTTTATTTCATAGCACTTTTGTCTGTCACAGATTACTTGCAAACAGACTGCCTTAGGAATGTATATTTGTGTCACACACGTTTAAATATCATAAGTAGTCTTTCTCTTGTATTAAATTTTGCTGAGGGGAAGTCATAAGTGACCAACAAATTTATCTCTTTTCTTTTCTTGTTGTCAAATATCCTTTCTTTGTAAATAAGAAAGATAAAATGTCTGCTTGCTACTTCTCTTAACAAAATACACGACTATATATTGCAATGGCAGCCTGACATCCTAATCAGAACTTATGTGCTGTATATATCATAGAAACAAAATTATTTTTTCCCTCGTGAAGTATGCTTAGAATAATTATAAGTTATTTTTCAGATCTTGTTATATAAAGAGAAATGTTTTCAAGGCTGTTTATTTGATATCTATTCCTTCTATTCATCACAAAACTTCCTCTTTCATATTTTTCAGTAGTTTTTCTAAAATTAAAAACATTGTTCAATGGCTGGCTTGTGATGCCATACTTAAAATTTTCTGTAAAATTTAGCACATTGTAAACAGTATCTGCTAGTCATAGTGGCATAGTACTTGTAGATGAACTCTGAAAAAGAAATTACACAAGTGGACTTAGGTTTGTAGTCAACTTTCTCTTAAAATATACAAAGCCTGTATATTTCAATTGTATACTTTCAAATAAGTATGAGTGAAATGAAGACAAATAATAAAACTAATATTTACATTTTTAGTATCTTTCTTTATTTGATTCACTTTGAACAACTCTTGTATTTACTAGTTTTGGTTTGTGTTAGAATTTGATTTGGGTTTTGTTGGTTTGGTATTTTCATTTTTGGGGTTCTTTTTTATTTTATTTCCTTCAAAAATGTAATTTTAATCAGATTTAATGAGCTTTTAAAGCAACTTTTATAGATGATAATAACCAGAATAATAGCATCAGGAAAAAGCTCTCTGTCAGAAATATAACTGTATGAGGCATATCCAGAAACCCTGGGAATCTGATTTGCACTAGATATTTCTTGTTACATCATACAAACTGAAAAAAAAGTCCTACATTTTTCCATGTTTACATGGTTAGCATATCTTTGACTTTTTCTGGAGCTAGAAATTATCTAGTGTATAGTCTGTGCATTATAACTGCTGAAGATGAGCTGTTTAATCCGAGCTCATCCCATTTTAATCGTCTGTATAGAGATGTGAATAAACCTGATTCCACTTCAGTACCTTGATGCATGTATTTATTAATGAAGTCTCACAGTGCCAATCCTATTGTAAGAACTGTTATATTACGTATAGTTTAAGTATGTATCAGAAAAATTCTATTTGAAGTTTACCATAAAATCATCATTATCATATCATTACAAGCATTGTACAGTAAACACACACACAGAAAAGTATGCTGAAAACATGTACAGCTGACACTGATTGATGTTCTAAGAAAAACAAGACTTTCAAAGAAATAAAACTTGTATTTATCAACTAATCTCACATAGCTTCTATGCCAGGAATATAGACAGGAATGAAATATAAGCCACTTAGACAAACACAACAGGAAAAAAACAAAGGCAGACATGCTAATGTGACATGTATCTTAATGTTTATCACAGCTCCTGTAAGCTGCTGAAAGAAAGGAATCACAGAGTATCCTAAAACACAGAAGTCTGTGACTTTTCCATTTTTCATCCCACATTTGCCTGAAGCCCATGTGGCATATGGATGTGAGGCATAAAGAGAAGATGCATCATAAGTTATAAATTACCTTTTAACTTAAAGTAAATAAAAATATTTTAGTATCAGCTACCAGAAAATATAAACCCCATATAAATGTTAGCCCTGTTATGCTTACATATTTTCTCCAAAATTTTCCTCAAGCCAAAATAAATGAAAAATAAAATGAAAATTAAACATTATTAAATTGGAGGATTTTTAATTTTGTGGGGCTTTTAAATATTTGTTAGAAATATGTATTTACCATCTAGGTAATTAGTATAATAGATTAAAATAGGATATAAGTCAATGTTAACCAAATTAATAAAATGATATGGCAAATATAGCTTCTTAAAGTTATGTAATCATTGTGACTGATTTAGTGAGGGTTGCCCTGCTGAACTCATCATTGCCTGGCATTAGTGGTGTCAGGTGGAGGTATGGGCCAAATTCTGGTGCTGACACACAAAGGACAACAGTTTTCTGATGTTCAGAGGGAAGTTTCTCTTTTTCAGGTTGTGTCCATTTCTGCTGGTCCTCTCACTACCCACCACTGAGAACAGTCTGGGTCCATCTCCTCTGCACCTTCCCTACAGGTAATTATATGTATATATAAGATCCCCCCACAAGCCTTTTCTTCTATAGGCTGAACAATTCCAAATATTTCCTCCAGTGATGAAGATCTGTCTTTTATCAGCCTTCCCATTTTTTTTGTTAGTATGATTAATTGGAACAAAAGCAGGAGGGCAGAGAAGGGCAACACATCTGGTGATAGGGCTGGAAAGCTTGTCCTATGACATCCAGCTAAGGACTCTGGTTTAGATAAAAGAAGGCTGAAGATAGACCATGTTGCTCTCTACAGCTTCCTGAAGAGGGGACAGAGAGACAGAGGTGCTGAATTTTTCTTTCTGGGACACATGACGGTTCAAAGCTTCACTAGATGAGATTTAGAGTGGTAATTAGGGAACCTAATTACCAAAAGGACCATCAAACAGTGGAACAGACTTCCTGAGAGATGTGTTTCATGCCCCAAGCCTGTCAGTGTTCAAAAGGCATTTGGAAAACAGGCTTTAACTTTTGGGTACCCCTGAGGTAGTCAAGTAGTTGGATTACATGATCATTGTACACCCCTTCCAGCTGAAAATTTTTTTTCTTTTTTCTTTTCTTTTCTTTTCTTTTCTTTTCTTTTCTTTTCTTTTCTTTTCTTTTCTTTTCTTTTCTTTTCTTTTCTTTTCTTTTNTCCCACACCTTCCCTTCCCACACCTTCCCACACCTTCCCACACCTTCCCACACCTTCCCACACCTTCCCACACCTTCCCTTCCCTTTTTCCTCCATTAGTCATAAACCTGATCTCAGTTCTTCAATACCTGTCTGTTCTCTGACAACTATCTTAAGTACCTTCAGAGTCTCCAGCTGTTTTATTTCTTAAGAATTTCAGTTGGGTCAATTGAGTCATTTACTTCTCAATTTAAATCTGTATTTTTACAAAATAAATTGTGCTTGCCTCAGTAGATACAAAATTACCCAGTGTGTGGCCTGCTGTCTTTATGGAAAATACCATTAATTAATGTGATCCTTGTTCAATATAACTTCACAATTATAAACTGTTTCCACATCTCTCTTAGGTACCAGTGCTCATCTAATTGTGGTCTTACTTTTTAGTGAAATCTTTTAGTAGCTCTAAGGGATTTTGTTTTAGTTCAGGATCAGGTGGTGTTGTCAGTGTTGGTCAGTCCAGGATGAACTGTAAATTCAGGATACTTGAGGTAGATAAAGTTAGTTTTTGCACCTTCTCTTGGGAAAGAAAACATTAAAATATTATAAAATATTTAAAAGGTATTCTCTAACAATATTGAATTATTGTATGTTTTAATTCAATTGTCTCCAATTGATTCTTATTGCACAGAAGAAAATAAGTTGCTCTCAGACTCAAATAATTAACATATTCTTAAAAGTGTCTATAAGATCAGCATGACATCTGAATATTTTGGGACGTCTTTTAATGCCCATCACACCATTTGTCTTAAGATTTCATTGGAATTTTTACTGCAAACTAGAAGGTCTGATACATACTTGATGTAATGTGCATTTTCAAAAGTTTTACATCCAGCCCAAAAATATAAATGTGTATTTTCAACTCAGAATAACTAAATCCCCTTTAAAAAAAGTCAGAAAATTTCCTCGTGAAAAATATTCTACATAAACTAAAGATTACCATCATACACTTTGTTTGTGAAGGAGGTTCCTAGAAATACGTGAAAAACTAATGTGACAGAAACATGAAATAATGCTACTTCAGATTAAGAAAAACTGTTTCTTAATATTACTGTACTCATGAGCAATCCTGCACTTGAATTAAGTAATGTCCCTGTTTCCTGATCTTTAAAACTTTTAAAAATGCTGTGGAAGATCATTCCAGTGCAATCATCAACCCAGCACTACCACTGTAACCCCGAAAAGAATAGAACGGATCACCCAGTGACAGATCCAAACACCTCTTAAGCAGGTCCAGGGATGGTGACTCCACCACCACCCTCCTAGGCAATCTGCTTCAATGCTTGACTACCTAACATGTAAATTATCATCTTGCCTGTAAACATTTCTTATTGAAAAATATAAAGTAAACAAAACAAACCCCTACCACAAAATAAAGAGCAAATCCAAGCCACAGGAATATCTTGCAGCACAAGTCATAATTAACAAGTCTTATACATACATGGACTTGGTGAGTCTTGTTCTTCATTACCACTCAGCATTTCCCAGATGATTGTACAGAAGTTTGGTAGGTATTCTTCTTCTCTCACCAGGTATTGACAGGGATCTGTACAGACTTTCTACTGTCAGCCTTCTCTATTCTTTTTTCAGAAAAGTTAAATTATTTTTAAAAATTATTCCATGATTTTACCTATCTCAATTGCAATCTTTCCAGTGGAGGCAGAGTAAAGTCTAAGTGCAAGAGCTATGTTTCAGTAAGATTTTAAATGTGAGCCATTAAAATTCATTGAGGACAAGATAAAGAAGGAATTTTTTTACCACCATGCGGATAGAAGAATCAAACTATTCGTCCTGCCACTTCTCTATGCTACTTTTTGGGAACACGTGTTTTTTGCTTAAAATCTTTCACTTTATGAGGTACAAAAGTGAATTCTGTCAAGTAAATGGAAAAAAAGGTGGTCTGAGAAATGTACAGTGTAATGCACATCAGCAAGTAGAAAGCAAAATAAACCAGCTCAATAATGCAGATTAAATGGTCCTCTGAAAAAAGGCAGAAAATAGGTCACTTAGTTTTGTCATATTTTTGATACTCACCTGTACTCCTGAAATGTGTCTTAACCTTCCTTCTCAAAACTAAATAAAAAATTATAGATTTAGCAAATGCATTTAAGTAACCTGATGAAAAGTTAGCTGGCATAAAACTCTGCATGAAAAAACACCAAAGAAAAAAAGTTTTGGCTGTGATTTCCAGTATCTGTCAGCTACTAAAAAGCCTGTAAAAAACAACAGAGAAAGGACTTGCTCAATTTTGCTGTGTGCCTTTCTGGAAAAAGGAATGAATCTCAAACATTATTATTGACTTAGGCACATTGTTTTCTATTTTAATCTAAAAGAGTGGTTTGCATAATGGCCTAAATGGGTTGTTATTGCTCTTTGTCAGGCCTCTGGCACTTTGTTGCTTTATGCAACTTGCTACCGTATGGGTGCTTTGAAGCTGACTTTGTAATCAGAACAAAAAGTAGTTTAAATCTTTCCCATTGATGCTAGGTCATTACAAAAGCAGGTGTCAAATTTCATAGAGACCAAAGGTGAGTAGAAAATAGCACTACTTACCAAGGAAAGTGTTTAATGTTGTTTGTATAATATAAAATATATAAGGAACAAGTTGCAACACTGAAAATTTTGGCAAGAGATAAGGAAAAGTAAATCATACAAACCACACTGCAACAGGGTGGCCGGGGTATGTGGAATCTCTACCCTTGCAAATATTTACAATTCAGCTAGATATGACCCTAAGCAACCTCCACTAACTTCAAAGCTAGCCTTAGTCTAAGAAAACAGACTAGATGACTTCCAGCTGTGCTGTTCACCCTACATTATTCCACGAGTCTGACTAGGCTTTCCAAAATAAGAGGTTTCAAATGCTGGATTACCTTTTTTTTGGATTTTGTATGGCTTAGGTAAGAATTGGATGCATGTTCAGCAATAGCTTTGACCGAAGGTGCCTCTCAAAGCTTTAAGGTAAAAAGTTTTTAGTTAAAGTCATTCTTTAACTAACTTGCAGCTTAGTTAATCTAAGGGTCCATTTAAACCCTGGACTGGTCTTTAAGGTCACCAAAAAACCCCAAGCCAAAACCAACCAATCAATTAAAAAAAACCCAAACCAACAAAACTAATAACAAAACAACAACAAAACCCCAAACAAATAAACAAAAAAACCCAGAAAACCCAACCCACCCCAAAGTAAACATAAGTAAGTCTCCACAAAGTACATCGGGAAATTTTAGTGGTGTTTGCAATAGCCATAGAGCTGTATAGAAATATACCCAAGCTAACCAACAGAAGAAACCTGTACGTCATCCTTCCTTAGATCCATACCACTGATTTGGAATGGGGTAGCTATTTCAGCTATTTCTTATAAAAATAAGTTTAAAAAGAGAAGTGCCTATCACTTTTAAAACACAGCAAAGTAAAACATGTTAAAATAATTTCTGGGGTGTGGAAGGTTTGAAATTAATGTTCTCTCTGCTTAAAGGATTAAAATATATTTTTTATTTCTTAGATTATTTCTTTGACCTTTTAGCAGTGGATTTGTGATTCATTATGCCGGAGAGAAAAGAAATATGGCTCTGTAGCCTAATGGATACTGGTTTTGACCGCTTATGCATCTGGTTCCTCAGATGTGGTAGATCTGTGATATTCTCTAATTTAATATATATAAATGCATTTATATCTTTATCTATTTATACAGACATATATATCTTCATACAGTACAAACCTCAAGGACTATTATTGTAGAAAAGCAAATTTTATTGTTACAGTATCTTAGTTGTTCAACATAATTTTCCCTGGGCTTGAAAAATTTGTGGATCACTGGTTTACTCACACATGATACTTTAACTAGATAAAAGAAAGAATACAGTCCTATATCAGGGAAGCAGATGTTGCAATGCTTTTAGTCAATTTTTAGAAAGGAATAGAAAGTATGTTAAGGATTATGTTAAAAAAAATGGTTTCAAAAAGTAGCATTATGATATGAATGCTTTTCTTGCATACAAAATATTTCTCTAATCCTCTGGCAATACAGGTTATTAGATGATGTCTGTCAGGAATAAACATTTTCAGATCAGCAGCTCTGTCTGTCTTGAATCTGTGTGTCCTAAAAGGCACACAGATCTTAGGATCCTGATTTCTCATCTTAATGTGGAGAAACACAAACCAAAACACAATAAAATCACTAGATATACAATTTGTAGGATATTTTTGTTACACCGCGGATTTTCAAATGTGTCCAGGAGCTATGGGTCATTTCCCATGGGGATTTTTCCATCACTTTCAATGTTCTGTGTATCACACTGCAGTTACTCAAGAGGCTACTAAAGAAATCCAACAGATTAAAAATCCAACAGCTATTTATTAATTTATATGCGTCAAATTCATCTTCTGATCTGATTGATATCCCGTACCTTCCAAAATCCTAAGGGAAGCCACAAGCTAAGATTTGTTTCACGTTCTTTTATTTCTGATACTAATAGTCAGGCAGTTTTAAATCTGAAGGAAGGTTTACAGTCTTCTTTAAAAGGTTAGTCAGAAAATGAGCTTTCATGTCAGCTAATATTAGTTAATACCTTTTGGATTTTTCAAAGTCTACTAATCACCATTAAGTAAAAGTAACTTAAAACATTAATCAATGTCATAACAAGCATCAGTTTTCAGATAAATCTGCCAGTCTTAGCCCTTCATTTAGTTGTGTACAGTTAGTATTTTCTTTCATCATGAACCGATAATATCCAATACAAATACATCTCTAGCTGGAGATGAACATTTTGTATATCTGAACAATATATACCAACTGATATAAACCACGTATGCTATACTTAATAATGTATCTGAACAATACACACTAATTATATGTTAAATTCCAAACTCAAAAATCCCCAAACTGAAAACTTCTAGAGGATTTAAATTATGCTACTTCTGCAGGCTGGTCTGCAGGCTGGTGCCAGAGCTAAGCACATTATTCTTCTAGAGTTCTTTGTCAGAGCAGTCAGGACAATGTGGGTTGGAGAAGCTTAGGTCTTAAAAAATGACAGGTTCTGGGGTGAATTAATAGATGTTAGGAATTCAGCCTATATCTCCACACTTTTGCCTCCACAGTTTGCACACAGGAGACATAGTGGCTTAGAGTCAAGTAGGTAGCAGGAGGTCTGTTTCTACCAGTCATTGCCAATAAAAATCATTGCTAAATGAAATATTGTTTCATCTTGGCTGTAAACAGAGGAAGGACAATTCTCTGCAGTGGCACCTCTGACCATAATTCCCTATGTTTTCTTATGTGAGATGGGACTGTCAAATGAACAAGAGATTATTTTAATTGTTATTTGATTATCATTACCCAGGCTCAGATGCATGTGTTTGTCCCCTTGACATCTTGCAAATATCCATCTGCAGCACTAATGCTGAGCACCTTAAGATTCTTTATACAAAACTATGCACTAAGGAAAAGAAATAGTATAAAAAACAGAGTTCCTTAGTACAAAATACCAGGACATTTGGAATTGTCATTATTTCTTATCCAGGGTGGCAAAAGCTCATTTAGTTCAACCTGGTAAAGGACTTGGGACAAATAAGATCATCTGACACTTTGATTACAGATGTAATATACTATCCTATACTGAGTTAATATATATTCACAGCAAAACATGTGCCTAGAGTAATTTTTTCATCTTCACTCAGATAACCTGGGTAGAGCACCTTTTCTAAAGACATGCTACACAGTATCAGTTTAACGAGCTCTTAACTTATCACATTTTTATTCTTGAAACTTGAAATTCAAGGAGACAATTTTTCCTCATACTGAATTGCTATCTAATCATATATTCTGTACTGCTGATTTAGAAGTTTTTAGCATGCAGAAATTAAAACTATTCTATTTAAAACTATGAAATGGTAATATACCAGGTAAAATACGCATAAAAGTGAACTAAATTTTTATTCAGAAAACTGAAACCTCTTGAAACATTTCAACTGCTAACAAATTTGTTTTAATAATTTTACCTTTCACTGTTTTTTACTTATTATCCTTTGCTAGTTCACATCCTATCTCAACATTTTAAAATTCTTTTTCTGACATAAAGAAATCTTATTCCAATTCCTCAGAAGCATTTCATTGCAACAACCTTTTGAAATATTGGCTTCATTTGTGTCCCCATCAGACTCAGACTATTGCATCTGCAAATGCTGGAGTTGGAACAAATTACCTTTTTAAAATACATTTTTCTTTGCTTGCTTCAACAGCCACGTAAATGGTAATAGTGGGAAAGAGGTGTGATGGAGGACAGTAGGGGACCTTGCTTCCTACTGTTGCTCTTGTGTGCTGGTTTTATGTTTATTTATGTTTTATATTTTGCATTTTGTTTTTATTTATCTTTTTATGTTTTAGTTTTATTCTTCCTAAAGAAAATGCATTCTATCTCAGGCTGAAAGTTTGTGAGAGATCAATAAGAAAAGCAAGACAGGAGTTTGAATAATCACAGAGTTTTGGCAAGATGAGGGAACATTCTTCTTTACCTCTTCAAGCAGCTGTTGGAAGTCATAAAGTGTGGTTTACAGTTGGATGGAAAATTTATAACAAAAATTATCATTATTAATACTGTTAATAATAATAGTATTAATAATAATGAACAAAAAAACCCAAAACTCAGAGATGCGAGTGAAAGGAGCAGGGATTTTACTTACATTCAAATGCTTCCAGATTGAGCTCTGATTGGTTATTTTGGCACTAATCAATTCAAAATGTGTATCTGACACTGTGAGAAAATTATACACTTTGCCTTAACTGACAGGCAAGTTTTTTATGAAGTGTGCTTGGTAAAGTTTTTAATAAATTTAAACTTGATAAAACCCAACTTTCATTGGGATAACCACAATCACTTCAAAATGAAATCATAATTTTGACAGCACAGACCCTATTGATTAACACAATCATCAGAAATGATGAAAACTCATCTTCCAGACTGTTAATAAAGATGAAGAGTTTAAAACCTTTACCTATGGTGAACCCTTTTCCGTGATTTAGGTTGAGTTGTTTGTTTCTTTTGAAATGTCTTGAAGCTCAAGTCAAGAGCACAAGAACTCTGGTATGAACTGAAGAGAAGGCAGTCCAGGGCTGGTCACAAATAATGGTTTCTGGTAGGAAACTGTCTAAAATCCTCAGTTAGGAGCCGCTCCATTATTTTAATTCTCATTTCTTGCTACCTCTTTTCCTTACTGTTGATGTTATTTTCTTTATTCATTGAATTATTCACCTTATAATAAAATATCCTTTGTTTTAGTTCTTTGGCCAAACAATTTACCTAATACTATACACAAAATTGTTCTACATGGAAGCAGATGGAAAAAAGAGAGACAGGCATGTATCACTATATAGTCAGATCATTAATTTGAACTTCATTATGTTCTAACTATATCTCTTACACTACCCTTAAACCTTTATAGAAATTACATTACCCTTGGCTCCTAGAGAAGAGACTAGATGATCATGGGAATTTAGGCATAGAAATCCATAAAGATAAAATAGTAGGACCATTCCTCACTGTAACAGACATTTATGGAGCAACTGCAACCAGTGTCCTTACAAATCAAATATTTAGGGAGTTTCTCTCATCCCAAATTGTGACTTCAAGAAAGATTGCTTTATATTTTTATGAGAAAGTTTGTAATTTACATTCATGTGACTGATGCTCTTTTATTGTGCATTTGACTGCCATTTTAATAACTTTGGGCCTTAAAATATGTTAGAATATTAAACTAAATGATCATAAATAGATATATGGAATATGCTGTTAAGATGCATGTTTTGAGAGGCAGTCTTAGAGTGTCAAGTTCCCCGCAAAAGTCATTGTTAAAAATGCAATAAAAACAGATTCATAGAAAACTTGCGGGTTTTTTCCATATCATGGAAACACTGAACATTTCAAATTCTATGAAAGGGGAATACATCTAGCTATTTGATACATGACTAAACTAAATGTTTGTTTCTGAAATTGTAGTTCCCTTTTACTATCTTCAATATTAAAATATAATTTTAGAACTGCACAAATGCTAGAAAGTTATGGCTGATGATTGTGGATGAAATATGAATTCAAAATTTTTGTCAGACATTTAAATAAGGTATTTTATATAATCAATTAATAGTGATGGCATTTTTAGTTAATCATAAATTTGATGATAATGAGCATAAATCCTGTGAGAATTTTAAAAAGGTACTTTTGTTATGCTTCTGAATAATTGCAGCATTAATATTTTATTTAGAACTACTTGAAGTTCACTCCTGTCATTGCTAGCAATTATTAAAGATTTTCAACTATATAATTGAAGTGAAATACTAACTCATCAGTAGCTATAAAGATAGTCTCAGCATGAAAACAGCTTGTGTGGCATTTCATGATTTACTTAATAATACTGTAATAGCAGCATAGCATTGTAAATTATGTTCTCAATGTTCTTGACTTATTATCATTTGAAAACACTTCTATTGATCATTGCTGAGTTTTTCTGATACTTTTCTTTTTTGTAATGACAACATAAAGCTATTGCAATTTTTCTTTTCATATATTACAAACTTTTCTTTAAACATTTATTTGGATTTAATTCTTCGGTGCATTCCTGTGTTAGGGTAAGGTACACTTATTTCTAAAAATTCAAAACCAATCCATGAGCATAGAGGATATTTTTAGGAGAATTATAGGGATGTTGGCGTTTGGTGGTTTTGTGTTGGTTTGGGGGTTTTTTTATTCTTCTGTGTGTATTTTTTAATAAATTGTAACAATGCTCAGTTTCTAATTTGACATTTGAAAGAAGGGGTTTTTCCCTGTTGTCTCTCCCCGTGAAAATCTTAATTGTGGATGGGAAAAGTTGAATTTTATTCATTTTCAGATAGTTCCTGATAGAAAATCACAAATATGTTGGCCATGGTGCCATGCAGACTAAGCAGCCGCTGCCCTGGAAATGAGCAGTATCATTTCTTCATTCAGAGAATGAAAATTTTGCACAAGAAAAGGTGGAAGGAGTTTTGTCTCCTCTGTACTGTTAATCTGTTAGAATGGGAATCAGACATCTGAGATGGGCTGAGCTGGGTGCAGGCAGTGTATAAAGGTAGAAGACTGTCAGAAATCCTGAGTAAAGGCAGACTGGAAAAGCACATGCTGAGCTACCCAAGGTGGAACAAAAATGATGATCTGAAGGGATTGCTGTTTCTGACAGAGAACATGATGAAAATCCACAGTACTCTCTTAATTGAATGAAAAAAAATCATGAACAAGGTTTTTCACTCCTTTCTCAGTGAGTTCTTTTTATATGTTAATCTCCCTGCCTCTGTTCATGATCTGTGGAATTAGGGTAGTAATTTGTAATGATGTATAATTATACTTATTACATTTATGAATTAAAATAATTTATCATTATTTCTTTAACAATGAACACCGTAGACTTAAAATATACACCTTGTTACTGAAAGATTTACCAGAATTATTGGGAAAAAGTTGAACTCATATGCTCTTCTATGCTCACAATTTTTCAGCATACCTAGTAACTCAGAAGTAGTGGGTAGAGGAAGGTCTAATTCTTTCAAGAACATTCTATTGAAGTCAGTACTGTAGAAGATGTGGCTTTGATCCCTTAGTGCTTTTTGGTCAGGAATATCTTTGCAGCAACAGCAACTGCCTACCAGGTAAGTTCTAGAATAACATATAAAATAAGGTCTAGAATAATATATCAGATGATTGAAACCTGTTGAACAGCACACTGAATGTTATGTTGAAGAGCAAAGGTTTTGAAAGTGATTTAGATGACATGCTGGACAATAAAGAAACCATAAGGACTCCCTTTAATGCTATAACAGACTGATAATTCGTATCTTGTTTGGTTGAATCAATACAAGAATAGTGAACAGGTTGATAAATGTGAAGACTAATATTAAGCTTTTTAGTTTTAACATCTCCATCAAAACCAGTGAAGATTTGTGGACAGTAAAAATGATGGTACAACAACTAATAAATATCATTATTAGTTATTGTTCTACTGGGTGGTACATATAAACATGGTATAATTAATAAATACCAGTTCAAGACAAGAACTGTAAAAATGCCCTTAAGGTAACCTTGCTATGTTTAATTTATTAAAAAAAAATATGTTAAAGTATAAACCAGTTTATATTCTGAGCGTGATTTTGACAGGGCAGTTGGCTCAGGCCACCTAGTCCACTAAGAGCAAGACTGAGGCAAGCTTGTGGTGGGCAGGCACCAATTTTTCAACTTCACCCTTGTATTTAGGGTGAGAGCCCACAGTCCCCCTGATTTTGTGATCTACATATTTTGTTACCATTGGTTCATATTCTCCCCTCCCTGTTGTATGCATGAAGTTGTCAATATTCATTTCACTTAGTTAATATGTATAAGTTCTGGAGAGTTCTGTTGTACTCAACACCCCATTGGTTCATCCCCTAAGCCCCTCCTATGTGTTAATCCCATTGGTTCCCTTGTTGTAAACCCCACCTTTTGTCCCTTATCCTATTGGTTTTAGCCCTTATCCCTGCCTCTTCCATACCCACTATAAAATCCCCTGATGCTCAGATTTTCCTGGCTTTGCATCCCTGTCCTTCAGAGAATAAACTGCTCTGCTGATCATCACATGCAAAGTCCCCTCCTTCCTTCTTTGCCTCCATCTGCGAGCTGAATTCTACAGCTCAAGGGAAGCTCCCTAGGGTGAGGAACTCTCCCTCTTCTTCACACGTGCTTCCTTGTCATAGAGGATGCAGCTAACCTCTGAGCTGTCTGCCTTTTACCTGAGCAGCTGCATGCCCATACATGGTGACCTTTGATCCTTTTGGGTCAGCTGCCCTTGCTGTGCTTGGTCCCAGTTTCTTGTGCAGCTCCTCACTGGCAGAATGTGCATCACTGAAAAGTCCTCAGAGTAAGCACTGCTTAATTACAATCAAAACTTCAGTGCATTTATCAATATTATTCTCATTCTACATCCAAAACATAGCACATACCAGATACTCAGAAAAAAAACAACTCTCTCCCAGCTGCAAACAGACAGTATACAATACTGATATACATGAAAAAATGACATTGCAAGTGTTGCACTGAGGTGTCCATTTCTTAATAATGTCACAATAAGATGAAACATTTTCTGAAGTTTAAGCTTTACTCTAACACAGTTTGTAACAAGAAGATTGATAAAGTAAATTATTTTAAGTAGTGTTATTCAGGAAGTCAAATTGGATTATATAAAGGTCTTTATACTGTGGAAACTAACTTAAGAATAAAGTGATGTGAGTTTCAACTGAGTATATATTTTTTTATTATATCTTTCTTAGAATGGTGGTTCATAGTAACACTAGCTTTTAAGACACAGGATTTATTTTCATTTCTTCTTCCTATTGGAAAGTGCTTGAAGAGTTTTCTGTTCTAATTAGAAATATTTCATCTCATACTTGAAAACATTTTTGTGATTTCAGAAGGATCCCAGCATTTGCATATAATAAATATTTATATAAAAAGTTGAAAGTTTGTTGATTTTACTAGTTATCCTAAGTCAAGGCACAGCGTATAAGGCAAGCAGATGTATTTAAGTCTGTTTATCCCATATCCTGTGTATCTTCTTGCCTTATATTTTGTTCAGTAGTATGGGTATGGAACCCATGATCATATATTTCAGTGAGACTGCATTCATTAAAACATCTTATACATTTTGAAGTTACCAAAACACAGGTATTTCACCCTTTCTTATAGTTTATCTTTAGAGAAGTTCAATATTCTTTTAAAAAACCCAAAAAACAACAACCAAAAAAAACTGCAAAAACAAAACAAAACAAAAAAACAACCAGACCAAAAACCCAAGGAAACCCCCACAAAAACCAATAAAGAAATCAAACTTTAGACTTGACTTGTTTTTGAGTTTTTAAGCTCAAGACACTACGTTTTTTTTCAACACAACTTTTTCTGTTGAGTTCTACAGAAAGCTGTCTCATTTCTCACAAGATGTTTGAACCCATGCTATTTCTTTTGAGGAATTTTTGTTTAAAAACTTTCATTTCTGTCATTAAAAATGTGCATACTAAATTCAAGTCACAAATCTCCTCTTAACTTTTATTTTTCTTATTATTCTGTTTATCCTTCTGAAGATCAGCCGGCTTTTCTCCAGTGCTACACGGGATATCCCATCAACCCTTGAGCCTGTTATAGCAACAACTTTCCATGTTTGCTAATCTACAGTTATGATTTCCATATGTTATTCTTAGAATATTTTATTTTTTATTCTTCAAATGAAGTGACTTCATGTTTCAATACAAAATTTGCTGTATGTTTACTCTGTCCTCATGATTAATTATCACTCTGTCAATCTTTGAGCCATCTGGAAATGTAATCAACATTGAACTGATGCTTACTTCAAGAGCACAGATTAAAGTGCTAACAGGTTTGGTTTTAATATCAATCAGTTTGGACTTTCCCTAGAAAAAGAGTTATTCAAATATGATTCCCCTCTGACAGCTATGCTTTTAAATATGTCAGTACAATAAGGCTTATTTCAGGTAATGTCTTCTGGTATTTTCAGAATCCCAGAATGGATGATATTTGAAAACACTTTCGGAGACTGTATAGTCCAAACTCTCCTGCTAAAAAGTGGGGCAACTGGAGCACCTTACTCAGGGCCATGTATATTCAGGTTTTGAACATCACGAAGGTGAGGGTAGACTCCATTACTTGCACAACCTCTTGTCAACCTCTTCCAAGGTTTTATTCTCACAATTTCTTCTCTTTTCCAATGCCTTGATCATCTTCACAACCCTAATTTTCTTAAAACACAATAGGTCTTTAAAATCAAAATGTCAAAATTGTGACATCGAATTGTGAGCTGACCAGTGTTCCAATCAATTGTGTCTTTGCCAGAAAAAGGAACCAAGTTTTAAAAGAAATATTATCTTGAAAGCCATTCTAATTATTATAATTCTTGTCCTTTAATACCTTATTTGATTCTTTATCAGGATTTTTATTAATATATCTGAAATAAAGTATTAAGCTAATTAGTTTTAGAATTACTCAAATCATCTTATCTATCCTTTCTGAATATTTGTATAATTTTAGTTTCTTTGTAATTTTTCATTTACTCCCAAGTTACTCATCTTTGCATTCACCCTCTGAATCCCTCCTTTTTGTCTTTAAATAGATGCTACTTGTTCATTCGCACAGGCTTGGTATTTTTTGACTGATTTCTTCCTTGTTGTGATGGACTGCTCTTGAACTTGGAACAGGTTATTCCTGAATATTAACCAGCTTTCTCAAGTGCCTCTTCCCTTCAGCTCTTTATTCCCTGGGACTATGCTAAAAAGATCCTTGAAGTGACTAAAGTGTGCCTTCCTAAAGTCCAGCACTGTGATCTTGCTTTCTGCTGTGTTTTCTCCTCTCAGGATCCTTAATGTCATCATCCCATGGTCACTGCAGCCAAGTCTGCCTTCCATCTTTATGTGCCCAGTGTCTTCTTGTTTGTAAGCACAAGGTCCAGCAAAATGCTTTTCTTCTGGCTCTTTTCTCATCTGAGTCAAGAAGTTGTCATCAAAGTTCTCCAGGGATCTCCTGGCAGCTTGCTTGTGCCCTGCTGTGTTTTCCCTCCAGCAGATCTCAGGCTGGCTGAAGTCCCCCATGAGGGCTGAGCCCTGTGAGTGTGAGGCTGCCGCCAGCTCTCCACAGAGGGCCTGATCCGCTTGATGTTCCTGGGTGGGTGACCTATAGGAGACACCCACTGCAAACTAACCCAGACCAGGCTTGTCTATCCTCACCCATCACACATGGAAAGAGGACGGAGTTTGGAGCTCTGAAGGTATCATTACCGTCTGGATGGAGAAATGGTTGCATCTTTCATTAAAATCAAACTAAGAATGAAGAGCAATTGAGATCTCTGGGGAAAAGAGCTTTTATATTTTGCATATGAAAACTGTTCCTTCCAGTAGAAAATTAATCATTTCCTTGAATATAATGCTTTGAAAAGTGCTAATTCTGTCCAAATCAGCAAATTGTTAATATTAGTCTAAAGAAGTAGTCATTCCATGTGTTGTTTTAGGAATATCAAAGGCATTATTTGTGTAAGCAAACACAAGATGCTTCTAATTAGCTACATTAAAAAATCAATACTTTAATGCTGTTAATAAATTTCCCTAATTAATATGTAGAATAATTATTTTTATGGCAGTACAACACACATAACTAGAGATAATATTTCGTCTTCTTATTGTATTTACTTTTTCCAAAAAGGCAGTTCATAATACACTTATATGTAAACTGATATGGATCAAACCTCATCTGACAGATTTCAGTGAATTATACCACTAATAGCTATTCAAACATTATGTTCAAATATTATATAAAGGTAATAGAGACTAAAAAAGACATTAAAATATTTTACATGTAATTGACTTTTGAGGTTATATTGAATGTAAAATATATACACCATATAGTTTGGAGTAACAAATTTTAGTACTGAAATAAAATAAAGTTAGAATATAGAACAGCTAACAGCAGACTAATTTTAAATGTCCTGGGTTGACATTGTGATATGTGTATCCCCTCTCATCTGCTCTGGAAATCAGTTCTAGTGCCTTTCTGTGCCTTTAAACTGAGCCTGGGAGGGGGAAGAAGAAAAAAACTGAGCGAACTTGTCGAAACAATTGTTCAAGGACACAGACACACACTCCTCTGGGTTCTCAGCTTCACACCACCAAGAGCATGGAGGAAGCAACCTTGCTTTCAGCTCCTTTCTCTGGAGAGAGTTTTCCTGGGACTTTTGGTTTTTTTCCTTTTCTTCTTTTCTTCAGAACTGTTTCACAACACCAGAGGACACTGGGAGAACTTTCTTCCAAGGCCCCAGAGGGGGCCCACACCAGCCCAGCTCTGAGGAGGAAGGTACACCGACACCTATGGAAGGACTCTTGTCCTAGGTTACAATAGATGTATTTAAGTATTCTATTACCACCAGCTGTGTGCCATTAGCTGTTATCACCTGCTAACGACCCACCCCTGATAACAGACAATGGGCCATCAAGAAACCACCACATGACTCATGGACTTATCCTATTGTGAGATGCTCCATCCAGGAAGGAGAAGCCGGGCATTCCCACCTGGATATAAGCTGCCCTTAGAACTGCCTAAGGTAGCCCTGTCTACTGGGTGACCAGAGGACAAGAGCCACCACGGATCTTCAGCTGGAGACCAGACCTTCCATTGGATCATTGCTTCAACTGGACCACTTCATTTGGACTGTTTCTACCACCCTAACAGAGTGTCAGGTGGTATCTGACTTTGCCAGTGCTTTTTCCTTATATTATTTCACTTATTTCTAATTTTTTCTATTAATTGGAATCCTGACTTGTGATCTCCCACTGGTTTGTTTTCAAACCAATACAACTCTGAAATCTTTCCAGGTTTCTCTCCACAGTGAGAGATTTTATTATTTAGCATTATTATCCTTTCCTGTGTGTTCGTTAAATAAATAGCTTTTATCTCTTTCACTTTCCTCAGGGGAAAATTTCTTTTTTCTTGAACCTGGTGGGGGGAGGGGTGGTGGTAATCTGCCTTCCCTCAGAGGATATTCTCCTCCAAATTTGGCCAAACCGGCACAAGCAAAATTATGATTTTGTTCTTATTTAATGCTCACCATCATGTATCAAGATGATTCAATATTAAGATTCTCTAAGTAAATTTATAACTACAGATCTTTATACATATAGTCATGATACTCTGCTAATTTCAACAGAAGTCATAACTGCTTATTTAAAAGATCTCCCATTCAACTGTTTTGCATAAGTCCAGCCATATAGTGTGAAACAGTGAGAACCCATAGATTCAAACCAGAGACAGCTCCACACTAAATGAAAATACTTTTATTTCTGGATTTATAAAACCCAAACATTATTGAACAAATTTTAAAAATCTACATCAGATTTTCAAACATAATTTGCTTAATAGGTGAAGTTCCGTAATTTTTTCAACTTTGCAATTATTTCATTAACATCTTCTAAATATCTTTGAACAATCCTTTGCATTTAACATTTAAAGTTAATTGCCATTCGGAACTAAAATTAAGATGCAGAATCAATTATACTGTGTCATCTGATGACTGAATGGACGTAGAATCAAGCTGTTATGAATAAGGTTTTTTTCACACTGTCTCTAGTAACCCTGCAATCAAGATCTTGATGATCATGAACACAGTTGGAGTAAACTAATTGCTTCCAAAAGCAGACTGAATATATATTTAATTTTTCATCAGCTATGATTTGTATGTCGGGTTAACCCCGATATGACAGACAGTTGCCTGTTCAAATCATGTTTCTCTCAATGTTACCTATAAAAATCCCGCGGAAGGTGGGAGTTGGGGGAGTTTCTTCCAGTCCAGGGGTGGCGGCCGGAGCCACGGCCCCACCGGGCCCCGCCGGGCTGGGCTGGGTGTCCCTGCCCTTGTCCCTTCCCGAGCCACAGCCCGGACTCTGCTGGGGCTCTGGGGGGGGCGGCCCTCAGGCTCCCTCCAGCGCGGCCTCTCCAGGACCAGCTCTGTTCCACACGGGACCAGCGGGGCACT
>VXAC01000893.1:9403-82123 GCA_013399225.1 Rhipidura dahli
AAAAAATAAAAAGAATTGTCTAACTCTACAGACAATGGAAATAAATAGCTATCTACAAGGAAATGTATGAACTTGAAGATTTCTTTTTCTTTAAAACCAATTTTTCCAGATGTATTCTCTGAGGAATAGACCCACAATGCATTAGTCACATATAATTGTCATACTTTTGTTGTAAGAAAAGCAAGGGGTTTTTATTTTTCTTAGATGCAAATAAGTGCATAAATTTACTCATATATACCTCAAGTGAAAACCTATTTTTATTTCCATAGATATTTACACCCAAAGCTAAGTGAATACTATAACAAATATATAAAAAAGGAAATTTTCACATCAAGAAATACAGAAAAGTTTTAATGCACATAATTCTTAGCAGAGTTCTATGTTTCAAAGCACTTTCATTAAAACTCTACATTCAAGAGTTCCCTAATGATTTTATGCCTATTAAGTTCCATTAAAATTTTTCAGTGAAGGAAAATGCATTACATTAACTCATATATATTTAGTATTTCTACCTCTTTAAACCTTGTACTCCTGTAAGACTTGGACATATTTTCTGAGACCTTTTATCCCAGTTTAACTATGGCTTAGTAAATCATATCTGAACCCTAACATTCAGCATTAGACTAACATAATACTAGGAACGAACATCATTTCAATAGCCAAAATCCAGTTCATATCAGAAAACTGAAAATTTAAACATAATTTTTCCTCATTCTGTTGTGACAAGCTAGTTTAGGAAGTTATTTTTGGTGAAGTATGTAGGTACATCACAAAGCAATATAATACCTGTCTGATAAGTGATTTTCTCCTTCTCTAAAAAGCCTAACACTAAGGGTTTCACCCAGAGACCTGTAATGCAAAATGAGCCTTCACTTAAATGTGAGGGTAACCATCTATATATGCAGGATAGAAATCCTCCTTTTAAAATAAAATACCTTCAATGGAGAAAAGTATATGTCTACTCCGTGTTTGGCAGCACTTAAAAAAAGTAAAATCTCATTTTGACAAGGAAAAGAAAGAAACCATGGATTGATGTAAAATACAGGATCTGAGATCTAAATAGGTGTAATTTTTTTAAGGAAAAAGGAGAAAATGTGCCATAAGTTTTTTTTTACCTTCCCTTATTCTTTCCTAAACTTCTAAGCTTTCTTTTTTTGTGGTTACAAGTAAGCTTTCATTATTGTCAAGTATTTTTTTCTTCATTTCTTAGCAACCTCCATTGTATGGCTAATGTATCACTGAGGTTTACTAGCTGAATAACAAGGAGCATGGTGACAGCTATGCACCCTTTAGATTGCTATCCTGGTACTTTTATCCAGGCTAAAACTCTAGCCTTTTTAAGATCATTTTTATCCTGTATATGAAAGCATAAGTTATTGGATTTTTTATTGTATAACTGACTCTTGCATGTATGTCTCTTGTCTTATGGGAGTTTCACTGAAATTTAGGATGAGATTCTGCCATCTTTGTTGATCTTGCAGTATTCAGTCAAACTATTCAGACAGAAATGCAATTATGGTGAATGGCAGTGGAAAGAATAGATTTTTTTATATTTAACACTGTAATACTATAATAATATATTTCCTTATCAAAGCATTCTCCTTTCACAGCTCTGAATTTATGCAGGGGACATTTCAGAAAGATCTCAAGTCTATTTTATTTCCTTGTGCTGAAGTTGTCCTTGGGGGATACTCAGTTTCAGTTACACTGGCTAAAACATGCTTCTGCTTATGGCTTTTTCATTTTATTATCTAAAGGCTAAATAAACCTAGAGGATAAGCACTTCATTACCGTGGAGATTTTAAGATCTTACTTTCCAGAATAATTTCAGTCACTGTAATGATCCTGGCCAGGAAGCTGCTGGAAGTAAAGGGTTTAGTGATCCACAGTACAGTTAACCTGAGTAGGTGCAAGCCTTTGCTGCACTGTGCTGCATGTCTGGGGTGGTCTCCAGGCTCTGTTGGGCTGCACAAAACTCTTGGCTATGGATAAGCGTAGAACAAGGAACCTCCAGACTGCTCCCACTTGCTGCTGGCAATTGTGTCACTTCTGCCTTGCCTTCATCTAAAATTGCAGCAAGAAGCTCTTATGTGAATGTTCTTTATGAAAACAGTTGTTTTTTTGTAAGAAAGTTATGCTATAGCCCACTGAGGGATCTGAAGATCTGTGCAGCATGAAGTGGGGAAATCCATCCCATGTCCAGCTGATGCTGCATGGATGTTGACAGAATGGGTTCGTCCTGCAGCCTTTCAAGGTGTGTAATATTTACTTCTTATCTATATTCCTGTTCTAATTCTGTCTTTATAGACAGATTTTATCTTGTTCTTGGATCCTTCTTATTAAAAGCCAGAAAGGAACCTGCAACATCTCTGCCTCTTTCTCAGTACTCACCCTGCTCCTCCCTTTCCCTGGTATGGAACAGTCACTAAATATTTCTATGCTTTCTCTATGAATTAAGAATTCCAAAATTTATTTTTATATTTTTTCTACTTAAAAGAATATTTTGCCTTCCATTCTTAGGTAATCTCTTATAAAAACTGACAGAATGCTAGGGAAAAAAAAAAATCTTTGTGATGCTTAATTATAAAACTTACAATCCAAAACAATTCTTCCACTTTATAAAAGCCTAGATGGAGTGATGCCTTTCAGACCTCACTCTGATTTCTTACATCACTTATATGGTGTTAGATCATCTTTGTGGATTTTTAGATACCTAATTAGCATCATTTACAAGGATATTGTTTTAAATATCCAAAAATAACCATTTGACTTTCTTGTCAGGACGGAGAAATCAAACCATTTCAGTCTGAAGCAGTAAAATTAAAGAAAAAAAGTTAAAGAAAAAATATTCTTAAGCATACTTTTAACTTCAAACATTCAACTAGCTAAGTGAAAATCCAGTCTGCATCATTCTCTATGATTTAGCCTATACAGCGTGAAATTAACAGAAACCTTAAAATAGGATTTGAAATAGTGAGTAGCATTGTTACTGTGTGCGATCTCATAACTTTTTCTAAATTTCTTTGAGTGTAACTGTAGTAAGAACTCAGCAAAACCTACTGTAGGGAAAATCCAAGGCTTAATTTTCAGTTGCATCATTTCACAAGGTGAAGTAGCATTGGAAAAAAAAAAAAATTGCATTTCATTTTAAATGAATCTGACATGAGTACAATGACATTCTATATCAGATGAGTGTAAGTGAAAATAGGACACTGGACTGTAAATCCACTGTGTCTTCTTACTCCAGAAATACCAAGTAAGAATACTGCTTGCGTTTTTAGTGCACAAAGTATGTTTGAATTGGTGTTTTACATATAGTTACCATTATTTTTGTGTGCTGGAACCATTGTCAAAGCCTTTAAGTGTTTTTTCATAGCACAATATCAGGGATTAATTTACTTCACCTAAAGGAAAGTGTATATTGCAATCAGAGATCTATTAAAGTACCTGAAATGTTCACACAGTGTGGGCAAGGTTACACAAGAACCATTGCCTTTTGGAGGAGCATCTAGAGGCTCAGCGTGTTATACACAAACATCTTCATGATGCACAAAATTAGGGGCGGCAACAGAATCAAGCCCTGACTAAAACTATCAGGAAACAAGATGGATTCTACCGAGTATTAAGGAAATTAAAGCAAAAAAAAAAAAAAAACCCAACGAACCAACCAACTAACCAAACAACTAAGCAAAACCTAGATGGAATATTTGTATAATGAAGGATGTAAACTTTTGCCTACTGACTCTTTGTTTTAGTTGCAGTAGTTCAACTGTGTTTGTCAAAGAATGACACAAACTGACAGTTCTCTGTGTAGATATGTACACTTCATAAAGTCATACAATCATAGAACATTTCAAGCTAGAAAGGACCCATCAGGATCACTGTATTTAGTGTGAATTTGACCATAGTTAGAAAACTTTTTCTGTTTGAAATGTCTCAGATTCTCTGTATCTCAGATAGTATAAAAGTGAACCTGCATCAAGCCTTTGGTCAGTACAATCAACATTACCTTGAAAGCTGCTCATGTCAGCCTAAATCAGGCACCTTCATTTAGTCAGCTGAAAAACTCTAAAGCTCCGTTACCTATACTGATTAGGGACTTTATTAACTCGTCCACCTATATATGTATAGTGACAGCTGAGATCTGCACAATTCTGTCAGATACAGCACAAGACTACAGGAGCCCTGCCCTCTCTGAAAAGCCAGATGGTGTATTTATGTGGGACAGTATAATAATAATGATGGCACTGGACACCTTTGTTTAGGCTACAGATCTGAATGCATGAGTACAGATTTATATTTCTATTTATATTTTATTTGCAATTAAATGGCCTGATCTTGTATCTCATCTAACATACGCTTCTAAGTTATTCACAGACACATAAACAAACCTTTATTGACTTATGCTTACATCATTCTCTTCCTCAAAAGGAAGGTCACCAGGAACCTTGTATAAAATTGATTTTAAATTAAGAAGGAATGTTTTCTATTCTTATCTTCACTAAAGAACAGGACTTTCACAGGTCACATTTCTCATGATTTATTTATTTATTTCCTGCCTGTAAAATTGTGAGTATTTTCAGCCCCTTTTCAATTAACTTCAAAAAGAAAATTTATGAAATTATTCTCAGCTGATTTACTTTTTAGTCTCTGTGTATTGTTGTATTACTGGTCACAGAGCAGCTTACAGGTTCTCAGGCCCAGATGTGTCCGTCATGTTCTCAAACATGAATGAGAACATGACAGACATACCACTCTTCTTACTCTGTGTTCAGGTTTCTACATAAATCAAACCAGACAAAGCAAACTGAATAAGATGTGTGACATGTACACATAGATTCTTGACCTTGGTGATCAGCAACAGCTCTGAGATTTTATCACAGCACTTGACAGTGTGTGTTTATTTCCAGCTTCATTTTACAATGAATGGGTTGAAATAGAAACTGTATCTGTTTCCAGTATTGTTACACTACAAATACTTTCAATTTCTATAGCATCATTTTTATGAAATGTTCAAATCTGCTCCAGTCATACTTCAGAAAAAAATAATTAACAGAGTATCTTTTCTATGTGTGCAAAATTGGAAAGTGTGTAGAAATAAAAAGTAGTATTATTATGGTATTAATAGGAAATTCAGGGAAAAGAACAAGCAGAGTATGCTTTAAGATGTGAAGACAGGACCTCTAGATAAATAATATGGAATCATACCTGCGGAGTTCAAGAACATGTCAAAGAGTTTTTGTTTGCTTTCAGAGAAACACGCAAAAACTGAAGAACGTAATTTTTCAATTTTTCAGCAAAGTCTGATTGCATCGATTTGGAGGGGGGGAGAAACAGATTTTAAAAAATGACATTTCAGTCTGAGATATGGAGAGAAAAAGCAAACTGTAATATTCAGAGAGATTTTCTAACCTTAACCTCGAGCTAAAGCCATCAGGACTTGCTCAATAATGGTGACAGCACATGATTCATTTCACTTATTTCATCTTGCCAAGGACAGTTGTACAAAGATGGGAGAAGGGGGAAGTGTAGGGATGGAAAGCAGTCTATGCTTTTTCTTGTCTGTGGCATTTCATAGGTGCCTTGAAAGTTAATATTATTTTCACCAAATTCTGCAGATGAAAATGCTCAGGAAACAAACTAAAACTCAGTAAGTGTTCTTTTGGGTTTTTTATTATAGAAATTGTAAGAATTGGAAAAGTGTGAGAAATCACATTAAAAGCTCTTGGTTTTATTTAATAACATTAGTCACTGTGTACAGTAATTCAAGTGGATGTTAAATCGTTGAATGCTATTACATAAGCTTTTGAATTGTAGCATAAATAAGTGGATCTGTGTGAGTGTATTTTTTCAGGCATCATTATGAAGACATCTTGTGATACTTCCTGCATAACTTTGAATCCTTTAGCTTACCTCCAGTAAAATTATTCATAGCTCAGACTCACTGGTGCCAATGCCATGTTCTTCTCACTAATGCAGCATGGGAATAGCTTTCTTACATATTTCTTCTCATAACACTGCTTTACTGAAGAAGTAAAATATTATCCCAAGTACACAGCTAAGAAATTGCATTAGAGTAACATCAAAGCCCTAAGTCTACAATGATTTAGACATCGAGGAACAAAATATTGGAAAGTCTCTTAATGCCTAAGAGCTTACTTGGCCCAAGATTGTTTTTCTTAATGTGGTGCTTACAGAGAATGAATGAAATTGGATTACTCACCTTTTGGATATTTATACCATTTGAATATTCAGATTTTCATTTGAAAAGTGGGGGAAGGAGAAAAGGAAAAGAAGAAAACGAAAAAAAACAAGAAAAGCTACAAAATCCATCTAGCTTTTCTTAATGGTACTTTGCAGATGTGTTAACTTCTAAAAATCTTTCTGAGATTCAGTAAAATTCTATTCATATTTGATTTTAACAAAAATAATTTCATCTTTAGTAAGCATTCTTCAGACTCACAATGTTCATGTTATCATAGAAAGTGAGACAAAAGATATAAGTCACAGGACTCTTTAAAGTCTCCATACTTACAGCTACTGATTATATCTTCATCCTAATCTTCCTGATTCCTTCCAGAGTCCACATGGACAGATAAAAGCAATATGGAAATATGCTGCACTGGGAAAACAAACACAGACACTTAAAATAGCTTTGTTTGCCTGATGCACACCTGTGCTTTCTGAAATAGTTCTTCCAAGATATGTGATATTGGCAACACATAATTGCACAATATGACCTTGTATCAAAACATGATTTGCTTCCAAACATTGAGATGATTTCTGTAACAATTTCTGTTCCTTCTATCCTTGCCTTTAATTATTTTACTGTGGTGGCTATTTAAGAAGTGGCTCACTGTCATGTAAGCAGCATTACGGGAGAGTCAGAGGTTTAGCAAACCCCTGATGTGTGTTCCAAGTGGATATGAGATTACAGAGGTTCAAGAGCAGCCCTTTTTTGCATGAATTTTGAAATGCTCCTTGAAAATTGATCATTCCAGAGCAAGTATAACTATGTGAAGATAAGAAACAAGCTTTCCCACATTATGCAAATTCCCACCCAAGTCAGAGAATGTCACTTAACTTCTGTAACAGAGAGGGTTTGAACATTTGAACTTCACAGAGTTCAACTCAGCTCTCTGTCCTTTTCTTTCCTCCTCAGTAATTATTCTTAACTGTGGTATTGTAACTCTGAGATATGTGTGAGCAACTGCATACAAAATCAGTCTTCACTTAGGGTTTCTTTGGATTTTTTTATCTTTCTGTTCCTCCCAGTAATGAGTAGGTTATGACATTTAAATGTGCTTATGTGTAGGGTTCAAATCAGTCATTTTTAGAGGTTAAGGAGTCATTGGCTGTAGCAAATGAATCCTGTGACTGAGACAAGCTTTTCCGAGTGCAGTTTCTGTTCTGTGTCATTCCAAGTGTTGAAAAAATAAACATCTCTGTAAATGAAGGAAACTTACCTTTTACTGACAGCTGGACTATTTACAATTCCTGATGCATAGGCATGATAGAAACATTGACACTGTTTTATTTTAAAATGTTTTTAAATCCAAGGAAATGAGAGCTGAAGAAAAAATTGCAAATATAATCCAGCAAGACATCATGCTCTATAAACTGTACCTGAAAAGCCTGATAGTGACAGAACAACTTGCTTTCACCCATCTTGGAAAAAAACATTAGATTGAAGTCCAGCAAAAGTCTGCAGTGAAAACAACTATTCTTTGTTTTTTGGTCAGATGGATTTGTTTTGATTTTTATCCAGAAAGATCTGTTCTTCTGAATGTTTGTCTAGGCTAAATATATACTGTTTGGTTTTTGAGGTTTTTTTGGTTTTTTTTTTCACTGAAAAGTGGAAGTCATAAGTTAATTCTTCTGCACGAAAGAAATACGTGAGAAGTAGAAAGGGTGAGACAGCTGTGTTGGTTCTGCTGTGGGTAAAGCATAGGATCATCTAATATTACTACTGAAAATATTTTCTACACCTTGCTTGCTCTACAGAGGACAATGAGATTTTCTGGGGTACTAACACCAGCAAGGGAGGTATTTAGGGCTATAGTCTGCTGTAGGTCTGGCATGGAATGCTGGCCTGAATCCTACCACGAAATTGCAACTTCTGTAAAAGTCAGTGGGAGCTTCCTTGCTGACATGCAGGGTGGACAGAATTTCACATATGCTTTTAAGAGCTTGGTCTTGAGATGTGAAGCAAACACTAACAAAGCCAAATGGGTATAGTCACTCTTTCTCTGATGATCACTCCTTTGGTGGAACTGTCTCTACAGTAGAATGGGATGGAATACTATAAAATGGAGAAAACTGAAATACTTTCCTTTTTTCCTGCACTAGGTAGCCAGGCTAAACATGTTGATTGGGAAAAAAACTTCACCATCATAAAATCTCATCACAGAGCTGCTTTACTGGATATTTTTTCTTTATCAGGACAAAGTTCTGGGAATGTGATTATGAGAATTCAAGAGGGTCTGGCTGAAAAAACAGTGGACTTGGAGGCTATGTCAAAACACCTAATTATCTGCCCAGTCTTAAAAGGCTGCTATTAAAAATTGAGACAGTGGACATGAGCATGGCAGATCTGAAGAACTGCCTACATTTTCCTATAACTTAGTAAAATGTCTAATTAAATCAAGTTAAATACTGTTTACATTTTTTTATTCCTGAATGAGAAGTTTCATGCTTTCAGAGTTTTAACAATAAAAATTTCTCCTGAACTTTCCTAATTTAATGAATATACACTACAGTGAAGATTTATACACAGCAATTTAGAAATTCTAGATAATTCCAGTTACTCAGTGAGACAAAGTAGAGGGTATTTTTACCATGTAATTTATTCAAAACAACTAGAAGTCTTCAGTTTCTTTTGCAGGTGGCCTGTTTGAACTCAAATGTAGGACTTTAAAGGAAAAGAATTTACAATGAGCAATCAAAAGAAATTTCCATTATTTTTAATCTTCACTCCATTAACATCAAATTATGCCGTGAAATTGCAAGTAAAACACATTAGCTTCTATGAAACATCTATGAAAATTTGGGGGTGTTTTTTAGTTTTAACCTTGAACATTAGAATATAATTACAATATTTTAATGTAATAGCCCAAAATACTTCATTATGCCAATCAAGAGATTAGTTTTGTGTAAATAAAACCAGAGACTACTTCAGATTTCAGTGTCATGACTCTGCAGGTCATTTATCCTGTGTAATGTAAAGCTGTCTTGGAGTAATTTGGACGGTGCTTTGGTTACAATGACCAACAGTTGCCTGAAATAATAGCTCTGGTCCCTTGAACAGATAAAGAAAAATGTTATCTTGATGGATGGCTTTTAGGCATTATTATTTTATAACAGGTAAGAAGATACCTCAGACCTGCTCCTGTCAATTAAATACTGTGTATGTGCCATTTTTAGTTCTTTGGCAGAAAGTGTAGGTATGAATTTAAAAGAAAGCAGTATTCACATATCTTCAAACAAACATCAAAGCCCTTAAAATTTCAGATGTAGCAACAGCCACAGTCTGAATAGAAGCATGTAAAAACTAATCCCATGAAGTCACAGGAAAACCCAGGATCTGTGACAGTCTTTCAGACTTACACTCTTCTAAAGTGACAGAACAGGAGCTAATCGATGTACATTGAGTGCAGAAACAGGGGTACAAATGGAGGGAAGGGGAAGACAGCATTTGGAGTCTTTGAAATGTTCACACAATATTGCTTTAATTTGTGGAACTATCTCACTGTTTTTGCACTGGATTAATGAAAGCCAATTAACTGAAAATCATTGCCATCCTAATCATGACACTCTAGGCTGTTCACATTAAGAAAAAACTATATGTTCAAGTGTTGTATATTTCATATTCAATGTATAAGGTTTGGGTTCCCTTCAGAAAGCTTAGAATAGTGTTCATAAACTGCTCCTAAATCACCATTGTATCATTTTCCAAAGTATGAACAGCAAAAGAATTTTCTGTGGACTGTAAAAATACACTAAATGAATACTACAGACACAGATGTCAAGCAGGTGAGAGCTTTCAAATAATGCACAAGAACTGTTGAAACAAAACCTCAAAGAAATGTAGGATTCTCTTTTTTAAATACCCACCACTTCCCTCTGCCTACAAAATGAGAGAAAATGGGGAAAATCCAATTTTTAAAGGAAAAGAATTGGTTGTATTTTGTAGAAGCTCTCATATTAACTCTCAAAGAATATGTGATCTTGAGCATATCTAACATAATTATACAATTTTTGTGAAGCAGGAAGTGGAAAATTCTTACTTGTCAAATCCTGAAAATAAAAAGGGAAATGATAAATGACCTGCAAATTAGGGAGAAGTTCAGCCACCTTTTTCATGAAGAGTATAAACTCATTTCATTTGTCCAGATCATTTAATTGCAGATTATTTGCTGAGGTGTGAAACTGTGCTGTTACTGTTTGTTTTTCCAGCAGAAACAATTAGGTGCCAAAAATGAACCCATAAAAAATCTAAATAAAAGTATAGAATACCTAAAAATCTATAATAAACTATATCAATAATACATCTATATCAATTTGAAAGGGAATAGAAAAAATAGAATACATAATGTAAATAATGGCATACATACTGCCTATGAAACGGAAGTGAAATCTGAATATTTAAGAGCTGAGATACTGAATAAGGTGAGGGGCTTTTTTACCACTAGGACCCATATTATTTTATGAAAGAAAATCAGTAGCAGTGAAGAGAAGTTTTAATCTGGTATTGATGGCTGCCCCCATCCAAGGTACTTTTCACACCTCAGTGATTGATTCTACGATGTTATGAATTAATCTGCACTGTCAGTTGTCTATTCTTATTTTTCTCTGTTATGATGACATTCCTTTTAGCACAGCAACCACTTGCTTCCTGATGAATTTCTGCTCATTCTTTTTCTAACAGGGACTCAGTATTTGTATTAGCGCTAGAAATATTTTTGAGACCGGAAGCTCAGGATAATCAATAAAAGATAAACAGTGCATCACCACCACAAATTCAGACTTTAGAAAGTCACATATTACTCTGGAATCTGGTCTCTCTAATGAAAATAAAAAGTAGAGAAAAAATTTTAAATTATCTGCTAGAGGAGCAGCTAAAATATATTATAAAAATGAATCTGAATATAGATGTTGTGGATGTGACAGGGTCCTGGCAGTCCTGTCAGAACTGGCTGTCCCTATCTGGCCCCTTCAGGACCACCCCTGCCCACAGCCATGGGGGCCCCATGGCATCCCCACTGCCATCATCCCCTGCCCCAGTGGTGCTGCAGGAGAACTGGTCTCCAGCTCCCCAGCCCTGCCCTGTCCAGCCATGCCTGGTGAGCCAGGCCCATCCTTGGGTCATGTCCTGCTGCAGCCTCAGCCTGTTACTATCCTCAGAGAGATGTCTGATGCCTGGGGCTGCCCCACTGCCCCTGGCTGTCTGGCAGCTGAGAGTGTAACTGGGAGTGGTCCTCCTGTCAGGGTCTGCCCTTCCTGTTCCACTAGCACTCCTCATGGCTCCAAGTGCTTCCTCCCACCCAGGGCTGACTCCTTCTCTAACCCCAGTGAGTCCACCTGGGCTCCTGAACTCATCACGAACAAACTGACACAATCACTTGCAGTTCCAGCTCAAAGTGTTCTTGTCACATCACATTCCCTGTTTGTTCTTCCTGCCCTCACTCCATGTCCCCTGGGAGAGCCGTGTGACAACTCGCAGCAATTGAATCTTCCTTCTGACCCAAATCTGTGTGCCCTGTCCACATGTTCATGCTTTCACCCATCTCAATTTCAATAAGTGTAGGATGTAAATCACTTGACCTCTCTAAGACTCCCTATACATTTATGAACATTTATAAATTTAACATTGATGGTGACTGGCCTCATCCTTATTATCACATCCATAAGATTCTAGATTAAGGTTGTCTAATCTATGTGCCATGTTTGTTTGTCAGCTGTCTGTGCCTGTTAGCTCCCAGACTCTGTGTCAGGGACCAGGGAGTTTGGGCAGAGCACAGAGGCAGAATCCAAGGCTGAGGGATGGTGGCAGGGCAACAATTCAATGAATCTCTTAAATCTAGAGAAGACAGAGAGGGGATCTCATTAAAGCATATAAAGATCTCCAATGACGGTGTCAAGAGGATGGTTCCAGATTCTTTTTGGTGGTGTCCAGGGACAGGATGAGGAGCAGCAGCCATAAATTAAAACAGCAGTTCCACCTCAACATGAGGAAGTACTTCTTTACATCAGGCATGGCAAAGCACTGGAATAGGCTGCCCAGAGGGTTCATGAAGTCTCCCTTTCTCAAGACATTCAAAACCCACCTGTGTAACCTGCCTAGGGTGAGCCTTCCTTGGCAGGAGAATTGGACTGGGTGATCTCCAGACGGTCTTTAAACTTAACAATTCTGGGTGGTTCTGTGGATCCTGTGGGCACAGTCCCCCCAGTACTCAGTCAGGAAACAAAGTCCAGCATGTGGCTGGTGACAGGTGCCAGTTGGGAGCCTAGAAATGGTCAGACAAGTCCACAGTGTCTAGCTAGACCCAAATTCAAGGAAATCAAGGCTGGTGTCAACAAGGTGAGTAACCTTGCTTAGCATGTTGACACACAGCTCAGGCAAGCTAGATAGGAGTGTTTGGGTTCCCAAGCAGAGAAGAAAGACCCTTCTCAGTCTGCTCTTTCTCAGTAGCCTGATCCCAGATAACCCAACTGCCCTACACCAGTGCTGGGCTGTCAGAGACCACTTGCAGTGAGGAGGGAGCGTGCTCAGGACCACAACCCACTGATTGGAAATTGCAGAATAAGCAACAGAGAGAGTAATGCTGCAAAACATGATTCTTTGACATTGTCCAATATGTCAGTATAGACAGATGTCTTAATTCTATGGATGCCCTCAGGTGGTGTTATAGGAGAAAAATATTTGATGCTCACACGCTTGTGAAGACAACTAAAATGCTCATATTTTCTTCCTTTTTACAGTAAATTCCATGTAGTTCCAATAGGTCTCCTACAATCTGAGTATAGAAGAAACTCCCTGGAAGTAGCATAGATACTGCTTATTCAGCCAGTAAGGATGGGTAATCAGCTTCATCTTTCTCTATATTTATAATTCCATTTGTATCTTTTTCTATTTTTCTTGTAGTTTGATTACATGATAATTTTACTCTTTCTCCACAGATAAATTTCTCTTTTTATGTGAAACATGAAATATAAAATAGGACCATTACTGTCCTGGGTTATCTGTTCATGGGTGGGTATCTCAATTAATAGAAACCAATTAAGATATCAGCTCAGACGTAAATTGTCCATTTGTTTTCCTAAATTTTCCCCATAAAGAATTTCTCCTAGTTTTTTCCTTCATGTCCTCAATTTTCTTGTCCCTACAAGTGTTTCTCACTCTCATCCAGGATGCTCTAAAGAAGAAAGATCTCTAAGGTTTTTATTGTGGAGATTATGTTTTGATACAGCATAACATGTTTTTCTTTTTTTTGTTTTTTTTTTTTTTTCAGAAATCTTGTCTTGCAATTATTTTCCTTAAGTCTAAAAGTGAAAATAAAAGTTTTGTATTGACTGATCTGTCTTAGTTGGGATTCAAAAAAACATTTTCACTATTGTTTTAATGCAGACACAAAGAAATATGTTTTGGAGCCATTAAAGGAATTCCACAGAAAGGAATGAAGAGGCAGATTTTATAGCACATACATGAGTGAAATGAACAATTTATCTGTGTTTATATTGAACTCTCCTTAGATTTTAATACTTAACTCCAGGAAGAAGTAATTTTTTGCATATGGTAACATTAGCTTTATGGAAAAAAAATCTTCTTACTTTTTTTTATAAATTCTCATCTAACTGAGCAACATGGGTCAGTCTCTGTCACTGTTGTACCGGGGACGGAGAGAAATCACAACACAAAGTTCAAATCCAGGGAGAATATAGAGAGAGCTTTACTAATTAAACAACTTATATATCTTGGTCCTCAAAGATGGCATAAGGTTATTTGTGTTCTACCATCCACCTCTCAGAGATGATTTGCTAGACCCTGCAACACCCATTTCAAAATATTTTTCCAGTGTACTATAACAAACTTGGACAAGCTGCAGGTGTTAGACAGAGAATTCATTTACAAAACCATCTCACTGTTTTTCATAGCTTGCATGAGAAAAGCAAGGCTTTTACAGAATGCTGCAGAAAGCTGCAAAATTCCTCTGCTGAAAGCTTTTCAGCATCCACAAGTCTCTACATCACATAATATTTTTGCTTAATAAAGAAGAAAATATCAGTACTATGGAATAACTTTTGCTAGATACCATTTGTACAGTGAAGAGGAAATGATCCCTTTTATGCACTCAGTGTGAAGGTAAGATGTGCCAGTGGGTCAGCACTCAGTGAAGGACAGGGACTGCTCTCTCTGAAACAGCTTTCACTGCAGCTACAGGCTGGGGAGTTCAGTGTGATACTGTGAGACCCATGCTTTATTATACTTGTCTGTATTTCAAAGAAGAGCTTAGAATATGTGGGTTTGTCTGGAAAAAAAGAAAACCGAGGCATAGACAGGAGGAAAAAACTTTATGAGAAAAAAAAAAAAGATGGCCATGAAGAGGTAAACTTTCTCCTTCACTCAGAAAAGTAAATAACCAAACTGAGACACAGATCTGTTAGTATAGACAGTAGTTGAGAATATTTTTTAATGCAAAGCGTGATTAAAACACTAAATAAGTTTTTTAATAGTTTTGGATGTTATAAAGGTAACAAAGAAATATTTTAAGGAATGGATAGAAAAAAATATCTGCAAGAAAAAAGATTACTTACTTAAATTTGCTTGATTCTGTTTTCATTAAGAGCAGACTGGTTGATACTTTAAGATCCCTTCCAACTCTATTTAACAACAATTCTATCACAAATGGAGGGATGTTTACAGGGGTTTTTTTGGTTTTATTTTTTTTTTCAGAGTATGTTAAAAAAATACACTTAGGTTTAATTTTTGATTTATGGTTTTGGGGTTTTTTTGGTTTGTTTTGTTTTTGTTGTTAATTTGTTTTTAAGATATTTTTAGAACTTTTTCTAGCTTAGTTAAGATATTCTCTCCCCAGCCCAACATGAGAACTTTGAGGCACTTGATGTAAGGATAATTTCTTCCAACTGTTTCCATAGAAATGCTTGAATAGCAGTTTGAGTTGTAAAATATTAGATGGGCCAGTGCATTTGGTTTCTTGGAGGAGCTGTGTGTAGGATCAGCATGTTCAAGATCTTAAGTCAGTGTTCATAGTTTTCATTGCACATTTCATCTTATCCTAGCAAAGTGCCTCTAAGCTGACATCTGCATCAATCTCCTTGCAGTCCTGGAATGTTCAAGTGGAAAAACAAATGGGAAAATAAAGTCTACTGTGTACAACTTAATAAGGACTCAACTAAGGCTCTAGTCCTTATATTGTTTACGCATTTTTGCATTTGACAAATGCCTGGGAACAAAATCAAAACCAATGCTGTAGTTCTGCACAGAAGCATTATACTTCTTTCTTTTTTCCCCCATGTAAATAAATCAATTTTTCTTTGAATATCTTTCTTCCAAGGAAACACTGCTCACACTTTCCTGTGCTGCACCATCAAACAGTGTCTTATTAATCAAAAGCTGCAATTTGTTGTATGCTTAGTGTTCATTCCTGGCAGAGCTTGAACTCAGTATTATCATATTAAAGCTCAAATGAGGTATTTCATGCAATATTTTTACCCCTCTAAGAAAGTTCTGGAGTTATATTAGTTTGAGTGTAAAGGTTTCCATCCAAGGTTTTAACCTCAAAAAAGAGCTAATGTCAGAAAAACACGATTTCCTTAACAGAGAATAGGCCGCTACCAGAGGCATTGTATCAGCTAAGAGTAGCTACAGCTCCATCCCAGCAGGGCAACTCTTCTGTTGTTGTGTCATCTGTGTAAAGAATTATAACCTCCAGTGAAAATAAAAATCCTTGTTCCATGAAGAGGGTATCATTATAAAATTGAATTAGTAGGAAAAGGCAGTGCTAAAGGTAGAATGCTGGTTTTTCCTTCCTTTTTTGTTTCCAAAAGTGATATATCAAAATGTTAGAGTATGGTTTTGCTGAGGAAATAGACTATAAACCATTCAAATTTAAATGCTTATGAGAGTCCCACCAGTGCAATCATAGAAAATACAACAGTGATGGTGGCAATACTTATCATCTGCTTTGAAAAACATAAAATGGAACTTGTTATTGCATTAAGTTTAACCTCAAATCTGTCTGTGCACTAATTTAAAACCCCAAAGGACAGCACGCTATCTGCAGAACTGAAAAGAAAAAGGTGCATTGTGACTGGAATTTGCATTTAAAAATTGTTTGGGGTATTTTTTGGTTACACAATCAGAGCTGTTCCACTTCACTGAAATAATTCAATATGCACCCAACAATAGAAATAGTATTTCCTTATACAAGTAAACTTCCCAGTGCAAATCTACACAATCTCATAAAATATTAAATTGTATTCTTCAGAACTGTGCAGGATAAATGGCGTTGTTCAATTATGAGTCTTGTTCTACACCATATTTCTGTATTAATGCAAAGTTTTCTTACTTTCTGAACCAGAAACAGTTTTCTTGTAAGATATGTTTCTTGGGGGTTTTTGTTATGTTATGGTTTTTGTTTTGTTTTTGTTTTTGTTTTTGGTTTTGTTTTTTTTTTTATGGAGGCAGTCCACAACTAAGTGGCATTCCAACCACTTGGATTTAGGCAGTCCAACTTGCCTAAATCTCCTAAAAAGTCTAATAACAACTATACCAAAATAAAGTGTTGTGTTAAATGTTTGAGGGGTATTTTTTGCCATTATGCTACTGTTATTGGTCCATATAAAACTGGCTGAGAGGGTAGAAATATTATCAGGCTGTTTTAAAAAGTCTCTAGGATGATGTGGTAAGGAGTATGTACATGATCAGACAGACATTGCTGTCCATTAAAAGTTTGGAAAGGAATCACTAGAGAGCACTTAGCAGAAGCTACAAACAACCTCAGTTTAGAACAGGTAAGGTTATCCAAGCCCTTTAATGCCATCTCCGGAGACAAGCCTGAAAAAGCTTGATTGAATTCAGAATATTTTAGCTTTTATGTTGACAAACTGATGCTACTAGAACTGTATAAATGAAGCTTAGATGACAAAGTTGGCAACAACAGCATTTTTCACAGCAAAGGAAGCATTACCTGCTTACTATAACTAAAAGAATAAGGAGCAAATGGTATATAAAGTAAATCTCAAGCTGCCAAAAATTTAAAAGAACATTTAAATCACACAGTCTGTTCATTCTAACTTGTTTTCAGCAGGAGTTTTCATATAAGTTGTACCTGCTTTTCTGAGGTTTTTGTTTTGTTTGCATTAATCTTGATTGAAAACATGACAATACCAATACTGGAACAGAATACAACATATGGAAACTGGCTTAAGACTCTGAAAAATTAGTTTTTATTTTATATTACCATAGACTCTAGGATGTCTAAGACTGTTTTTCATTTTTGTGCTTCCTGAAACAAGAACTAACTGTTCTCCCAAAGAGCACCCACCAGTAGCATAAAACCAAAGCATAATTTTGGTATGGTGTACAACTCTCTCCCCTTCACAGTTGGCATTTCACTATCATTTCAGTATCAGTTTGGGGGTTTTTTTGGAATCATTGCCTCAATGAGCTGAAGGGAAATTGTTTTAACACATAAACTCAGTCTCACATCTAGATATATAATACATTTTATAATTTATATAGTTTTTCTTGGCTAGAAAACTATTTTTTTTTCTAGTAGACCCTTTTATCATGACGAGTAAACTTAATAAATTTTAAACTTCATAAAAATGGAGAATGTATGTCTTTAATTTTTTTCTATGACTATATTTCTGTATATGTGAGCCTAATATGCCACAGGGATTGATTCTATGACTGGGCCGTGGAGACATTTGGGAATCCAGTAACAGGCAAAAGAACATCTGCCTTGATAGCTGTCTTTTTACCTAAAGGTAAAAATTTCCAAAAATTATCCATTTGTGAAGAATTTCAAGGACAATTATCATGAAGTGACAGAGAATTTCTAGTTTCTTCCCAAGAGAGAAAAATTACAAATAACACCTTGTAGCTGTGTAGCTATTTATAGAAATTGTATGTCAAGTACCATTATTTGAAGTACATCTCTGCCATCTGCTAGAGTCCCAGAATTCAAAATGGGAAGGTTCTGCAGTTATGATACACAAGTCTCAGATAAAATATGAAAATGTGTCTATAGTCAAAACATTCCTGTCCAGTCTAGTCTAAAAAAAAAATAATGTTCTTATTAGTCACAGGCCTTAAATTTGCATCACAGATATGAAGATTTTTGTATTTTCCAAATATCAACAGTAGCTTTATTAAAATGAAATCTTAATGCAAACCTATTAGAGAGTGGGCAAATAAATACTGTGCAAGGTTCCTAGAACAGTGATCTCCAGTGTTATGTAGTAAGAAAAATACACAGGAAAATTATTTCCTGCAAGAGGTTACTGTGTAATCTGAGAAAAGTTTCATTAATTACAGTTTATATTTTTAAAAAATCCAGCTCATGCAAGATGTTCATTAACTTGAACATGATATTCTGTCTTAGAACAACTATCGCCTCATACTGCTGATTTTATGTGTGCTGATTATATGTGTGATTATATGAGAGATATAGATACAATATCCACTCCTACAGTGACATCGTGAGCCACAGGAAATTTTCTGCTTTCCTTGAAACTGCAATGCTTACATCCATGCTGAATCAGAAATTGACAGGTCTAGATCCATAAGTTCCCCCACAAAAGAGGAAGAACATATGAAAGCTCCTTTAAATTTGTTGTATAAGTGCCTTATTGTTAAACTGCACATAGGTTCATGTTTATGCCATAGAAATACTAGCCTAACAGTTTCAATAAAATAGGGTCAAAACAAGATAACTGCTAAAAACCACACACCCCCAAAAAAAGAAGGGAATCTTAAAAAAAGGGTTAGTAAATCCTTTTGATAAAGTCTGAGCTTTATTCGGTGAAGCGATATGATTTGACATATAATGATGACTGCAAGAAGAAAAATACTGGAACAATAATAGAAATAAACTATAATATAGAATTTACATATAAATAGTTTTAACTTCTGTTTACCCTATGATATTAGGTATTTTCATGAGACAAATGTTTTTTACTATAGGTGTAATTTCCATAGCTTTTACAGCTGAGGGGGGAGAGCAGTCTTCTTGTTGTTTAGGTTTTTTATTTTTTTTTAAATTATTCCCATCCAGCTTCAACATAAGCTTATCTCCACAGATCTGAGCAGAAAACCAATCATGGAATAGTTCCAACAGATAAATATACCAGTAAGTATATAAATGTAAATGGTTAAAACACAACTTTGCTGTAATTCCCTAGGAATAAAGCTCATTTTCTGAAAAATTTTGCTTCTAAGTCACTTTTCTTCTAACTCCTAAACACTGCTGCACTTTCCACATACATCTGCATTAGTGACAAATATCAACAGATCTTAAAATTCCCTTTTACACTCAGTTTCTTTATTCTTATTGTTGAAGAACAACTCAACGTCATAATTCCCACCTCAGTCAGTGAAGAAAACCTGAAAACTGTAATTCTTAGAGTGTGCCTCACAGTGTAGTGCCATGGCAGGGATTCTTGGTAGTGGCTGATTCCTTTCACACAGTAATAGCTAATGAGCAGTGGCTTACTTCTCTCTGTCAAAATGAAGAAGGGTTTGTGCAAGAACGCTATTTATTACAGCATGTACCATAGCTGCTGTGTTCCCTTCCCCCTTCTTTACCCATTGTGTGAGATCTCAAACCCCTATTTCAGTGCTCCTCTCAGTGTGAAGAACTCACCTTCATTATCCCCATGAAAGGGCTCCTGCTGTGTTTTCAAAGAAAATGGCTGCAACTGCATTTCACTGGGAATTCAATCTTCCTGTGGTTTAAATATTTCAGCAGTGAGAATACCTAAGGGTTCTCCAGTTACATTTTCAGGAAAAAAAACCCACCAGTCACTGATTACTGAGAAGGCAATCCCTAAAACACTCAGTTCTTATTATAAAATTACTCAGAAACTTTGAAGCTGCACATGAAAGCAACTGCCAAGCAATTGACAGGGATAAGCATTGGTGAAGCAGGTTTTTCGTCCCCTTGTGATTTTTGGAATCTGCACACTAAAATACCCAGGAGGTTAATATTAAGTGCTTAAATCCCTTGGTAAATCTAAAAATCCTAGAATAGATATTGCAGCTGCACCTTTAATGTTGTTATCACTATGTTCCTTCACTTGACTAACATATTCAGTCAGGAAAGGGTCTAGTGTTTTCCATATTATATTCTCTTCCTATGTAAGGATACTGCAGCAAATAAAAAAAAAAAATCTCATTTGTTCATCAGCTGGGTTATTTTAGACAGCTTTGCAGTGGCATGTAATAAACTGAATATGAACATGGCTCCCTCTACTGACTGCTTTTAGAGGCACCAAGAGTTTATTTTCCCAGGCTTATTTTATGCCTCTAAATTTATAGCAATAACTATAATATACACAAAACAAATAGAATTTTTGAAGTTTATTTTTATTCTGAAAAGCAAGGATTTTCTTTTATTTTTTTTCTCTTAATAACATTACATACTCTTTGTCCGAAACCTTTATTGCTATAAGTCTAAAATTCCAATCTGCTGTTAGGGCACTCCTGCCAGTCCTTAAGAAGCTTAAAAGAGCCTCCAAAGGGAGGCTAACAAGTTCATTAGCAGGAGAATTATATTGGATACACAGTGTCTGCAATCTCATTTATTCAAAAATGTTGAAATATAAAAAAGTCAAAGGTCAAAAACTAACAGACTAAGAGATGGGTAAGGAAAATCAGTAATTAATAAAGTTGTCCTTGAATAGGTCATTATTTAATACAAAACAACCACCATGACCAAATAAAACCCCCAACAAAAAGCCCCACACAGCAACAAGCCAACCAACCAACCAATCAAAAACAATAAAAAAAACCAAAAACACACCAAAGAGACAAAAAAACCAAACTCACACTAAAAAAAAAACAAAAAAACAAACAACAAAAATCCTATTCAACAAATTAGACAGAATATCTTTCATTTCATGCTTAAAACATCATACATAATTATGAACAGGTACGTTAGAAGAGGTTTGTCTCATTCACAGTTATCATACTGTAGACACACACATTCCAGGAATAGTCTAGCCTTCCTTTATAGTCATTCCAGGGAAATGGTCAATGTAGGAAGAATGGGCCTCTGACATATTTTAGATTTCTTCTTCATAATAGGAGGAATAACCCAGGCTGAGTGGGAACATCGACCTCCTTGAGGGTACAAAGGCTCTACAGGGGGATCTGGAAGGGCTCGATAGATGGGCCAAGGACAACATCATGAGATTCAACAGGGCCCAGTACCAGGTCATGCACTTGGGTCAAAACAACCCCTTTCAGCTCTACAGGCTGGGGGCAGAGTGGTTAAAGATCTGTTCAGCAGAAAGGGACTTGGGGATGATGGCTGACAGCCAGCTGGATGTGAGCCAGCAGTGTGCCCAGGTGGCCAAAAAAGGCCGATGGCATCTTGACCTGTATCAATAGTGGTGTAGCCAGAAGGGCTGTGGAAGTGATGTCACCCCTGTATTTGGCACTGGTGAGGCCTGCCCTGAGTGCTGTGTTCAGTTCTGGGCCCCTCTCTTTAAAAAAGGCCTTGAGGTGCTGGAGTATGTCCAGAGAAGGGCAACAAAGGTTGTGAAAGGTCTAGAAAACATGTCTGATGAGGAATAGCTGAAGGAGCTGGGTTTGTTTAGTCTCAGGAAGAGGAGGTTCAGGGGGGATCTCATCTGTCTCTATTACCACCTGACAGGAGGGTGTAGTGAGGTCTCTCCTGCTGTGTCTGCAGTGAGAGGACTAGAGGAAATGGCCTTAAACTGAGACAGGGGAGATTCAGATTAGATTTAGGGGAAAAAAAAAAAAATATCACTGTTAGTGTGGTCAGGCATTTGAATAGGTTGCCCAGGGAGGTGATATGGTTTAGTAGTTTAAAGGTTAACAAGGTAGTGCTGGGTTGTTGGTTGGACTTCGTGATTTTAAAGGTCTCTTCCAACCTTGATGATTCTATGATTCTTTAATTTCTGAATTTTCCCAAAAGCTTCAAATCTTTCCAAAATTTTTGGTGCCTATGTAGTAATTCAGCAACCTCTCACCTTAAAGTGCAAAGTGAAGCTACGTGCTGTCCCCAAGCAGAATAGAGAATTTTCTGTGGCCACTGTCTGCTATAGCATTGCTCATATACTGCTCATTCTATTTTGCTCTTTTATTCTTCAATGGCTCTAAATCTGCTGCCATTACATTGTTTTTAGGGTGTCTGTTACCATAGTGATACACAACGTGTGCCTAGCTATTCCTTCTCCTATCAGTTAAGCCTCAGTTAGTAATATAGATATTGAAAAACTCTCTGCTTAAAATGCTTCCAAATTTTCCCTGCATTACATGAAAGCCTTGGTTCAGGTGATAGCTTAGAATTACTGATCTTTGGCCTTCTCATTCCTTGGGTTATTTGTCTGAGTTTTTGCTAGGCAATTGAGTTACTTGAAGCTCTATTCTATAAAATAGATGCTGCCAAGCCCTCTGTGCGGTGTTGTCAATTCTAGTGATTCTTTATGTCTGCAGCTCTTTTAATACCCATCAGATTGTTTTGTATCCATGACAGATGCAGAACATGCGGAAGAAGTCTATTTACAAGAGCATGCAATGATAGGACAAGAGGAAATGTGTTTAAACTAAAAGAGAGTAGGTTCAAACTCAATATGATGAAGGCATTCTTAATTATGAGAGTGGTAAGGCAGTGGAAGAGCTTGCCCAGAGAAGTTACTGATGTCTCATCCCTGCAGTAGTTTCAGGCTAGATGGGATGGAGCTCTGAGCAACATGATCCAGTGAAAGGTGTCCCTGCCCACAGGTGAGGGTTTGGAACTAAATGATCTTTAAGGTCTCTTCAAACGCAAACCATTCTATTATTCTATTCTAAAATGCAGGAAAACTCAGCAGTTGTAGTGTTAATACATAGGGGTGAAGATGAGTCAAAAATAACACAAACTCTATCCAGGACTCTATATTCTCATGAAGACATTATATTTGTTTATAATTTTATCATTTCATAATGATGCAATTACCCCTCCAAGAAAAAGAGGTCTTCTGCAAGTTTAAGTAAAAAAGTTAAGTTTAGACTAATAGAGAACACTTTTGAAAAGTAAAATAACCTTTATTAAGGGTAAGAAATATCTAGAAGAAAAATGTCTAATAGACAGGATTTTTTAAACTAAAAATGTATAAAATAATAAAAAATTAAAAACTTATTAACCTGTTCTGTATCCTAGAACTATCCTAGCTCTCTATTTTGTGTATAACATGCATTTTTTTTCTGACATACAAATATTCTATGGATTCAGATATTACTAATCACTATTAAACTAATTCAGAATTAATAATTTGGAATATAAGACAGAAACTACAGTTCTACTTATATGAGATAACTGAATCCAAGCAAAAAAAAAAAAAAAAAAAGCAAATGCAATATGAACTCAGTCAACAACAGATACAAGATAATCACATTTTCTTAGTAAAAATGTAGCTCCTAACAAACTAAAATATTCTTGCAAATTGTGAAAGCTTTGATCTGATAAAGGTGTTAGTATCTGAAATTGAATGACATATGCAGAGGAGGCATAGCATTTCATTTGGCAAGCTGGATCTAGATCTTTAGCAGATGTTAGTAAATTCTTCCCTACTTTTAATCTTCGAAAAATGAAGGAAAAGTTAAATTTAATCTTATAACGGAAATTGTAAGTATACCTGCACCCTTACCCAAAAAAAGCATAAAAGTAGATGTCCTGACGAGAGGCAACAGTAAAAATAGAGGAACATGTTTAACAGGCAGAAAACTTGAAGAATAAGTTGAGAAAAATGCAATCATAAAAACAATATAAAAATCACCTATGTAAATAAACTTTGTCTCAGGAATGACTATTGAAATAAGGTTACTTGTTTCTTGTCACATGGTGAAGAACACAGTGCAACACCGACTACACTCAAGAACAGAAGAGCTTATAAGGACGCTTATAACATGCTACTCTTAAGTTATATTTCAAAGAAAGTGGTCATTTTTACAGAGCTAAATTAGGCAACTGCTTAACTGAAAATGAAAATAAATTCATTCAGGTAATATGTTATAAAAGAGTAACATAGAAGAGATTTTCATAGGGGTTCTTTAAATGGATGAAAGAGTCAAGATGCAGAAATAATGTAACATTCATTTAAAAATGACACACAGTCTGGACATCAAAGCCATTTATTTGGCACATATTCACAAGGTAAATTTTAACTTAGGCATCTGAACTGGAACTAAATATGGGCATTGATAAAATCCAAAGGTTTATTTCAAAAACCTCATTTTACCCTATGCACACATAAACTCAAGGAGATAACTGTTTTGAACCAGGTCTAAGATGTCTTTTACAATACTTTGTAGGTTATGGCTAAAGATGTAGGTTCTGCTTTAGAGATAAGAATGAGAACAACTAGGTCTAAATACATCTAATGTATCTAATTATAACATTAAAGATCCTCCTATGGGCTGTTCCTTTTAGGTCTCCTTTGCAGTAATTGGAAGACAAATAATACTTTGGAAATCACTTATTTTGGGGGGCTTTTTTATCCATGGACAAAGGGAAACTTGGATGATTGCTTAAGATATCAGTATTATAAGATGAATATAGAGAGAGGTAAGAATAGTGTTTAAAAATTAATGTGTTTGATACTTGTAATGAGAAAATGTGTAGATACTCTCTTTTTTTCCATGTAAGGGTAAATGTTCTTCATTTCAGAATGTTTAGATGAAATTTCAGTATAAAGACACATTGACAGAAAGCAACGTTACTATTTCCAGTGGTGATTTTTCACGCCTGGTGTACTACACTTTAAAAAATGGAAAAACAGAATTAATTTCTCAGTAGTTCAGGAGTGAACATTGTTTACATTCAATGTTATGAAGAACAGCAGACTTAGGATATTTGTGTTTACTTTGTCACTAAGGCAGAACAATATTTCATCAGGTTCTTATCCAGTAGTCTTTTCTATATCTCTGCATTGTCCTACAAAACTTGTAAAAAAAAAGAAGGAAAAAAAAAGAGTCACCTTGCTTCATGAAGTGTCATCTCTGATGCTATCAGTCACTGTATTGTGCTAAGCAAGATGATTTTATGAGCTGGAGAAAACCCATGGCTCATAAACTCAGCAGAGGTGAGTGAGTTATGATAGCCGTTCAAATACGCTAATGAAATTCCTAAAACATCGGTATGGTACATTAGTCTTCCTAACATTTAGCTTTATTAAGCACACAGATCAATGGGAAGCTGTCTTGTATGCCAATTGTTTAGCTTCTTTAAAATTCATAAATTTTTAAACTGCTTTTCTCCCTGTAGCTGAGGAGAAACTTCCGTGGCCAAATTTCAAACTTTGGATGAATTTAAGGATTTTTTTGGTGCACATGGGAGCTAAACCCAATCTGTCAATTCTGACATTGTGAATACATTTGTTCACTAAAACTAGTCCTAACATCCCCACATAATGTTAATCCACAGCTCTTGACTTCCATTAAATTTGCAAGTGCTCATGTGTTCCAGAATCAGTTTTGGAACTGTCTACACATATTTCTCATTTCTATAGTTGTGAAAGTGGAATATGATGTCATGGCACATATTGCCAAGGTACTGACACTTTTTGTGATTAAAAAGCAGCAAAAAGTTTTCATAGATAGAAGAATTATGATTTTCTGAGAGAGATTTGAAATGTATCTTCAGAAAAAAAGCTCAAGAAATTCATCATCTTGTAAATAAAATAAACCTCTTTTCTATTCTGAAAGTGTCAAATGACAATTTTAAATATGAGTAATCTTTGTCATGGAAATCTGTTTATGTGTAATACTTATTGATTGCATCAGTAAAGAACAATCCAGAAAGTGTATAATGCTTTGCATTTGAATGTGAAGAAATTGGTTGCAAAAAGGAGTTAAGTCACTTTGTCCATCAGGGAACAAATTAGTTACTCAGTAATGAAGAAAATGCTCACTCTGTGTACTAGCTGTGAATAATAGACCATGCTGTTCTACATTTTGCAACACAAAACATGCCTCTCAGTTTGATTCTTATGCACCTTTTTTTTTTCCTTGCTTTGTTCTTTTTGTTTATTTATTCTGAGTAGAATAAAACCAACAGCAGCAACAAGAACAACTTATAGAAGAGAGAAAACTGCTGTTTCCTGAGGTATATATGAAGAGTGGGTAAAAATTCTCCACTTCAGATGCCTACATCTTCTAATATAAATTTGTATTAGCTATTTTTAAATAAAGAATATTAAATATTTTTGTAAAATTCTGGAATTATACAAGAACAGTGAAATAAAAAATGATCAAATGACAAACCTGGAACAGTTGCCAGCAGTGGGAAATCATCGTTTGATTAAGTTTTTTGGTTTTTGTTTTTTAATAATTCAGAAATAACCAGTATTGGATATTATATAGTAATTGAGAGGGTCAACCAAACATGACAATGGTTCAAACAAAGATTTATGGATCACACATAGTACTAATTATAGTAATAATAAAAAACAGACATAAACAGAAGGGTCAGAAAAATTAATCTGGATCACTTGGTAATTTCAAAGTAAAGGATCACACTAATGAAAGTTCTGAAATTCAAAGAAATATGTTTAACAGGAATAAATAGGCAAATTTGGAAAGCAATGATTCTGAGAAAAATATAAAGATTATTGCAATTTGCTGAGACTATCTATTGCAATGTTGGTGGAAAAGAATACTGAAAGACACAAAAAGGAGGATCATAAGAGTAAAGGGGGTGATATTATCTCTGCTCAACTCAGTGAGACCAATGTACAAAGTTAGTATCTGTATTTTTAAAAGACTTAAAATTGTAAAAGCTACAGAAAAGAGAGATTTCCAAGAGCTGGAAAAAATGGCTCATGAGGGAAGATTTAGAGCACAGTCTGTTTGGTTGATCAAAAAGATTAAGTGATTTGATTGCACTCTTAAGTACTTATATGGGGGCAAAGTGCCCATTGCTAACGGGCTTTCAATCTGGCAGAAAAAGGCCTATCAAGGACCTATGCCTGGAAGCTGAAGCCAGATAAATTCCAATTAGAATTTAGGCACATCTTTTTAGCTGCAAGAGCAATTAATCACTAAAACAAGCTACCAAGGGGTGAAGTCGATTTCTCTGTCTGTGGAAACCTTTAAATAAAGAATGGTTGCCTTTCTAGGGCCAAACACAAGTTATTGTCTACTCAAATAAAAGTTATTGAGCTCAGAAGAGCTCAATAAAACTGGGTAAAGTTTAGACTTTTGCAATTGGAAAAGGTCGGGATTGATGATTTAAAGATGCTGTTTGACCTTACTCTGTAAGATTTTGTGGTGGATCTCCTTTGTCACTTCTGTGCCTCTCACAATTTGTTTACACATAAAAATCTTGGGCCAGAAAACTCAATCTACTATGTGAAAACCCACATTTTGTCTTCTTTTGCATTTGAAGAACAGGTATAGCATTTACTAATATAGAACTTTGTTAGTTTTATTGAAATCAATAAAAAGCAATAAAGTTAATACTTTTCAATTGTTTCCAAATATATATGTATTTCAAATATATAAATAGCCTAAACTTATATAAATTTATCAGATCCAAATACAATTCAAGTATTGAAAAAAAATAAATAGAAGACTGTAGAGTTCAAAGCATCATGGGGATATGAACAATTAACTTTACCAAAAGTAAATAGCATCAGTTTGGAGTCAGGCAATGAAGTCAATGGAACAGATCACAGTTAAGTATGTGAATAAATCTTTGAAGAACCAGTGTTTTAGTTTTATCACTGCAATGATTCAACATTACAGGTCATCACATGACTTTTAATACTTGTGGGAAATAGACACACAGAATAAAATAACGTCATATTTAAACTACCACTAACAAATAAATAATATCTTTAATGAGATGGAGGTTAAGTAGAATATAGGTCCTGGCATCAGGCATCTGGGGATAGGTACAGCTGGGGTGTGACTGACAGTATTGTGGGTGATCTGAAGACTGATCCCACTGTAGTGTTGCTGGAGCAGAGGCTGGTGGCCCAAGCAGTGGCTAAAATGATTTCCTGGGCATTGGTCAGTGTGAGGGAGACTTACAGGGGGTGGACAAGGACAGTCAGGGCTGGTGGTGCCTGCATGTTCCTAACACTCAGTAATTTCATACACATCTCCTTGGCACCTGAAAATAGGGTACAAAAAACCTTTAAGTACGCCATCCATCTCCACCTCCTTTGTTGCTGGGTGCCTTACCTCACTGAGAAACAGGTTAAGATTTTTCTTGAACCGTTTTTCATTGGCAATGTACTTAGAGAAACCCTGGGCTTTGCTCTTTCTTTATCTTTGTTAAGTTCATCTGCATCTAAGTTTTGGCTTTCCTAGCTCTACACTGCACACTTGGGCAATGTCCCGTTATTTCCACCATCCCTGCTCCCACCCTCTGTATGCTCCATTTCTTGCATTTGAGTTCAGTCAGGCAATCACTGTACAGACCTCGCTGGCTTTCTGCCGTATTCGCCTGACCTTCTGCAAGGAACAGGTTGCTTTTGCACTCTAAGAATCGTGTTTCCTGAGGATCAGTTATCTGTCCTGGGCTTCTTTGTCCTTTAGGGCAATTTCCCATTGAATCTTTCCAAGCAAATCCCTTGACAAGTCAAAACACTGTCTCTTGAAGAATGTCACTCTAATTCTGCTACCTTTCTACTTCTCACTCTGCTCAGGGTACACCCTTTCCAATTCTCCAGCATTCACAACAACCAAGTCTGCCATTAATCTTCACAACTCTGGCCAGTTTCAGGATCAGTAAATCCAGCGGCACACATCATCCCATTGGTTTTTTGAGCATATAAGTCAATGAATTGTCTTTTACATTTTTCAGAAATCACCTGGTTTGCCTGTATCCAGACTCATTGCCTTTGCAGGATGTACTGAAGGGGTTATTTTTCCCCACGAATACAAGTACCTGCAGCTGTGAGATTTCCTTCACTGTTTATGCAAGTCTTTCTAAACAGACACTATCCTACTGTTAAATATGAATCTGGACATTTATTTCATCATGTCAACAAAAATGCATAATTAAATGTTTGGTAAATAGTAGCTTTTTCTAGAGATGATATGTCAGACCAAATAGTAAAAGTTGCTAAAAATTGTAGACTAATGAGATGATATAGGCATCAAAGAATTGGTTTTTAAAAATTTGATAGTCTAATTGAAAATTAATATTTACCTAAAAGAATCTGAGGTTTTGTTCTAAATGCAAATGAAAACACAGACAATTCAAATAAGTAAATTTAAAAAATATTCTTTAAAGAACATGCAAATTAAGAAGATAATACCAAGGGAAAAGTAATGAGGAGCTGTGTGAAGGCTTTCCATAACATGACACTACATTCTACACTCTTAATTTGAGATAGTATTGCTATGAGAAGAGCAAAGGAACAGCAAGGTCCTTAACATACACAATCCAATAATAAAAAAATCTGTGAAATAACTTTACTTATTTTCATGTTTTTAAAATTATGACTCAGGTTTTTATTCCTTTTTGAATGTTGTACAGATGTTGCAACACTTATGTCATTTATTTTCCTTTGTTCTGGACTTGCTTTGTGACATCAATTCATTTTATTCATTGACTAACGAAATATTTATGGCAATGTGAGAACTAAATTTAAAAAAAATAAATAAATGGGATTTGGAAGTCTTTCACATATAAGGGCATGTTGCCCTATAAAGACATAGAGATTTCACTTGAGATTCACGTGGCAAGAATTATCTTTCCAGACCTAGACAAAGGTACGAAGGAAGATAGAGGCAATATGAGAGATAAAATTGCCCTTGGAGGGGAGGGAAAGCACACAAGCAGCACCCTCCTTCACAGTAGTCTCAGGCTGGTTTAAAGTCATAGAATTAATCCTGTATCCTTCAAGAGTCTTTTGGTAGATGTCACTGAAGTAGTTTAAGAAATAAAATACATCACATATTGGCAAAGAAATATGTCAAAGTTGTTTTATATTCAGATTGTTATAAGACATTTCTAAAAACAAGTACAATCATGAAATACATCAGCTGCATTCTGAAGTCATTCATATTTATTAAACATATTTTACAAACTGAAAAATGAAGAGTGAAGTCTTTGGGATTTCTAAACTACTTCATCCAGTTACTAATTTAAATGCATAAACACTAAATACACATCAATAATCTTCTAAGTAAAAATGTAATTTAAATGCTGAACACAAATATAATTCTTTCTATTAGAAAAGGATTCCAAATAGATAATCTGTTTTAATGGATGGTTCATAGAAACATCTTTCTCAAAACATCTTTGCAAAACTGATAAGACTATTTTGAATAATGCATTTCACCTCTAGCTCTGAAAGGAAATTTGCATCAGAAGGCACATATATTGTCAGTCCTCACATCTGGTTTAAAGCCATTCCCATACTCAGTTTGCAGAAAATCAGTTGTTTATGTCACAGATGATACACAGGCATGCATGTGCAAACACACAGATATAGGTATTTTCTCAGATGGAATGAAGGTTACATTGAACTATTTTTTATATCACTCACAAAACACTGTTCATATCTTTATTTCTAAATGAATTCTGCATACACCTTTTAATATTAGGAGGAATTATTTTTTTTAACAATCCCTGACACAGCAAACAATGACAGTTATGACGATGCCGAAGAATATCTCCACAGCTATTAATAAGTTCAGTTGAATATTGAAGATATTAGAGTTAAAATGTTCAAACACAAAAATAACTAAATTTAAAAAAACTATGTGGGGGATGGATAAAGAGGTAATTGGCACCAGTTGTACACCAGGATTGCCACAGTTTTAATATCACTTCATCATTACAGTAGTTTAAGTACAATAAAACATTATATCTATATCAAACTTTTTCAAGTGTGTGAGAGAAAACTGCAACTAAGAAGAAGGCATGGAAAGAACAAAAGATTTAAATGAAACATATTCACTTGCTTTTTGAAGAATATAGATTTTATGTGCCTATATCTCACTTATAACTATTTTTGCTGGTTTGACTAATATATGAATGATCAACTGATTGATTTTTATACTTTCCTTGTTAATTCAGGAGGTAAATATTTGATACTATGGTACTACTTGAAACAGTAAAAACTCAAAATAAGATATTTCATAGAGATGTAAAAAAAGAAAAAAATCTGTCTTTTTGAAATAAATTTTACAAAATAAAATAGATAGAAGTATCTTACTGGAACAATACAATTTCTGAACCAAACTTTCAAAACCTTCTCTTTCAAACATTTTCTTCTGTTATTTTTCCTTCCGATCTTTAGAGCATAGTTATTCCTGTCCTTAGCAGATGTGAGTTCTTTTTCCTAAATAATTAACTTTATGACAATATAGGTTATTGCCAATGAAATCCCTTTGTAAATGTTAGTCATTAAATCCCTAGAGATATTTCTAAAACAGAAAAGAACAGAAGATGGTAGATATGAATTCTTAAGGATAGCAATCTGGAATATATTTGTAATGTATTATATGTTTCCCATATACACTGAACATCAGCTATCAATTCTTGATTAATTTTTCCAGTATTACAGTAATACGATTCAGAGAAAACTGAGGAAAAAAAAATATTGTATGTCTGAAGCAATAAAGCTCTTAGCCTGTGTAGCACCATGACTGAAATAAAATACAAAGCAACTGCTAATTGCTGACTCTTCACAAATACTCTCAGAAACAGTAGTTCCAAATTATTCAAGAACACTTGAGAAATACTCATATGTGTATTGCCAGAGGCTGCCTGGGATATCTGGTCACAGAAAGCTCAGTTCTTCCGAAAGTGACTGAAAAGCAATTAAGCTTTTAACATGGAAAGTTGGTTTAAATCAATCTAAACCAAGCCAAACAAGCTAAACAAAAACAATAAAGGGAATGTCCATGGTCACTGAAATGTTTGGTGTTTTTCATGTGTGAAAGATTGGTTTGTAAAGCTGTGGCCAGATGTATAAAAAGTATTTATATGTAGGCCCAGACAGAAATTTACATAGTGTGTACTTAGGTATTTGTAAATTTTGGGTTCAGAAAACTGGGAATCACAGTAAAGGCATAAATCATTTAATGGTTCAATAATAAACAAATTTTGCTAAAATAAATACTTTATATTGTATCAAAATAAAATATTTTAGGTATCAAAATGACTCAAAACAAAAACTAATCTAATATTTCTATTAAAACTTCATTAAATCTGCATATATATGCAAAATGTGCAACTCCCTCTCAGAGTAAGTTGTATTCTCACAAGGCAGAAAAGGCTCCCAAATAGTTTTATATTCAGTGTTTGTCTAGCAAGTCTTGTACTACTTTAGACAGTCTGAAAGGTGTTCTTTGGCAGCTGATAAACAAATACTGACAATATTTTTTTTTTCATTTTGTCTAACTGATGAGCAACTGAAAAGAAATTATTCATTTTGACATGCTTTGAGTTCATAGTCTTAAAGATTTTAAGTGACAAATGTTACCCTGTTACTTAAGGATGTCTGCAAAAGCAGTATTTGAATAACAATTATTTTTATGCAATATATCCTGTCTATTTTAAAATATTACAACACATTTTTGCAGTTGCTGATAAGTTTCTGAGGAGGATTAGATCATGTAATTGGGTTATGCTACCACAAAAGCTGTTAACTCTTTTAGTTGTAGAAGGAGGTAAGGGCAACAAAGGTCAACGAGGCCAAATTATCTGGTTTCCCTGGAATCCAATTTTGTGCTTAGATAGAACATAGCACAGCAGGATTGCCAAAGGGTAGCCTTTCTGTAGCCCAGGAAATATGATGTTTTGTCATTACTTGTAAAAAGCCTCAGGGTTTGAATTGACCTGGCAGTGCTGTCTCTCAGGACTCGCTTGCACTTGCCTTGTCTTGAGCTGATGTTACTTTGCTTTCCCTGTGATAGTAATTGTCTCACAGTCTGGTAACTATTGCCGAAATCTGCTTCAAATTGTATAGCAGCAACAAATAGCCATTCTGGGTGAGGAGAATTGCTGGTGACACCAGCATTAAATGTGGTGTTGAAGAGTGTGAATAGAGGACAATATCAGAGGTTCCAGCTTATGAAAACAAAACACAGTGGTCAAAAGCTGATCAATGCAGGAGTGCACCTGCATGAGCCAGCTAAAACTAACTTCAGAGAAAAAGTAGAGAACAGAAATATTGGAGCACAGGGCAGAACTCCCCACCATTACCAATATATTTCTTCTGGCAAAAAGCTCAGGAAACAGATGGTTTGTTGTAGCCCCCCACTTCTTACTTAGATGACTGATGCTCCTGATGCTAGCACCCAGTGGGAAGGAGGGGTAACATAACATCAGAAGAAAGGAATACATAGTAGGAAGCTAATATTTGTTAACTTTTTATATTGAGTCAGTGTTCTCTCTCTTCGTTTTATCTTTTACTGAGTAAGCTTTACTTTTACTGAAATTTTAGCTGTAACTATTTCTTGCATTGTTTTTAGATTTCTGAGGCATTGACAGAACATAAATTCTTAACCCCGTATATAGCATGTATGGCCTTTTGTCCTGAAGATTTTCACGAGCATTTCTCATCTCTATTCCATGAAAGTGTTTTGGATGTCTTCTTCCTAGGACTGTGGTGATTCTCACAGCTCCCACACATCAATTTTTGTATACTGATGAAGCTTGGTAATCTTAATGATTTAAATTGTTACACAAGATTTGAACTTAAAGAAAATGTACTAAGTCAGCAGTATCCAAGAAGGCAAACAAAAGTTATTACCACTTTGTACAGAAGACAGCTTTAATACAGTAAAAATAAGTCCATTTAAGAATTTAGTGGAACCCAAATTAAAAGCTAATTAAAGACTTATAATTGAGTGATTCAATAAGAATAGTGCAGGTTTTTTTCTTTAGGAAATGCACTCTAGTGATAACCAAGATACACCTCACCATAAAATTGGTTTAATAAAGCATATCTTGCTTTTTATCTGGTATGAGTACACTCCAGTACTGGCTCTTTCTACACAGAAGGGAAGACGTTAACATGTCCTTCTATGCTGACTGATTTAAAAAAAAAATATATATATATTAATATCTCAGAGTGAGAACATTTCTACTTGGTCACATTCTCAACTGCTGTAAATTGTGTTAGTTTCAGAATCAATGAGCTATACCACCTGTCTCTAATCTATATCATAGGTAATTTTGTAAAGCTATATATATGTAAAAACGAGAAACTCTTCCAAATTGTGTTTTCAGGATTATTTGGTCTGAACATAAGTTAAACAGAAAATCCAATTTATCAAACAGTTGTTAATCACTCCTTTCTATAATTATGTAAACCAAAACAAAGTAAAGATCCCATTTATTTAGCATTTTCCAAATAAAGGCTTTAAAGGCTGTTTGTTTTAGTTGTAGTACCACAATGTTTAAATAAGAAGAAATTAATTTCCATAGTTTCAGTAATTTTAATTCTGTATTTTCAAGAGTAATAGTAGCTTGCTTATACTGTCAAGTAATGCACCAGTTTATTTGCCATAAAAGTGCATATCTTTATTGGGTACACATAATACCCAATAGAGCTATTCTGCTCCTAATTCTCTTCCTGTTGTTCTGTGGATTTGACATTGTTCCAGTATTCCCCTGGAAAAAGTCCGTTTTTCATTCAAAGGATATTAAAACCTCAGTATAAATGACTCCTTGTCCCAGCTAATTTTAACACTCAGAATTATGCAAAGGTGATGGCATACGAAAACTCTTCACCGGCCACATTATACTCTTCAATTCAACTATTATAATCTGAAGATCTTTCAATTCTTTAAGTCTTCATACAGTCAGGATAGAGAAAGACTCTACATTTTTGAATAAATGAAATACAAAAATCTGTATGGAGCAACTAGCCTACAGAATTGAGTTGGCATTCATCTCATCTAACTGAAACTAATTAAAAGTTCAATGTGTGATTTAAATTGCTGTAATGTCCCTTTAAAATTACTGAGAATCAAGAATATTCCAAAGATTGCTTACTGTATATAAGCCATCTGAGCATACTGTGGGGGTGACTATCCCTTTTTACTATCTGTAGAGGTAAGGCCAGGACAGAACTTTGAGCTGTTTGATTAATAGGACTAGACGAGATGCCTTTTATTTTAACACACACTATCAAATAATGAGATTTGGACACACCATTGTGTTATTGTGTGTCACACATTCTTCTGAAAAAGTGCAATTTTATCCAAGACTAAATAAAACAAAGGTCATCCAGACTTTCATCTATTAGATGGAGGTAAAACTTGTGTCCCAAGGAGATGTTGCAGCGATCCTCATTGGAAATTTTTTTTTTCATCAGCGGATTTGTGACCCACATAACAGGCCCAAACCTGTGCTGTCCTGTGCTGTGCCAAGCTGGGGGTACAGCCTGGCCTTCAGGACCTTGCTGTGCTGAGCAAATCCCTTGTCTGCAGAATAAAACTGGCTGGTAACAGAGCAGCTGCAGGCAGCTCCCACTTGATACTTGACAGTTATGTTACCTCTGAGCCCTTGCCTTTACCTAGAAGTGTAGCAAGAAGTTCTCATGCAAACATCCTTTCTGTTTGATAGTAGAAATAATGAGTAACCTTGTTTCCTTGGAAGAAAATTCTGCAACAGGTAGAAGAACCTTTCCCCAAATGGGGTCTTCATGATGTATTGCCTGGGGATTGGAGATGCTCAATGATGCCTTTCTCAAGGTTCCCACCACTGAAAGAGATATATGATTGTCGATATTATTCTTTCTTTCTTTATAATGCTGGCTCTAATAAATACCATTTTAAGTGAGACTTTATAAAGTCTAAGTGTCTTTCTTTGTGTTATCATAAAGCCCCAGCACCTCCTGGTGCAAAAGAGATGATCAAAACTTTATTGTATAAGCACAGAGGCAACAACATTGTCTAAAAATTTAGAAAAGTTCAAGAAAATATTCAAGATACAGAAAGTTCTTAAAATATGTCTTACCATTTCATTGTCTGAATATTTTTCAAGTTGTATGCTAAGTAGGATATATAATAAAAAATAACAGAGTTCTTTGTTCTGGTTCTGTATTAAAAAAAAATAGGTCTGCAGATTAATTTTTTCAATATGTACCATTTTCTATCTGTGTAAAAGGGTTAACTTTAGAAAATTATGCCAAAAAAATGGTTCTTCATATTTGCCGAGGTTTTGGCAGTTTTTTGACTCCCTGCAGAGGGTCTTACCATCATCATCTGCACAGAGAAGAATTACCCTTGTGGATAAAAAAAAAAAAAAAAATTGTTGACTCGAGGAGCAATGCTGACTGCTCTGATTATCTCTTAAGACACTGAGGTTGCTAATTTGAGTAGTGTTTGATCTGTTAATTGAACATAGAGCATTATATTTATATTGATGTGTTTGTAATGCTATCCACTGCTGAGGAGTGCATTGTGAGGTTTTACAGAGACCCGGTGACTTCATTCTCAAATGCAGTCAGAGGTTTTTACCCACACTGCAGGAAACGAGCACGCAGGCATCCAAACCAACGCTTATACAGCCAAAACAAGGTCAGTTGCCTGTCAAATCTTCTCACTGAACTGGTGACAGTAGAGGATAAACATGGGAGTCCTCTGTGAGAATGTGACCTTTCCTGGTGTAAATACCCGGCCTGTTCTGTACCTCAGCCATGGCCCTTTTTAGGGCAAAAGAGTAAAGAAAATAGTAGGAGGCAGAGCAATAAGTGAAATGAAGTATAAAATTGCTCAGTATGTTGGCTATAAAGGCTTTAATGCTAATCCTATTATTTCTCTGCTCCAGTTGTTAAAAATTTGAGATTTATTTAGCTCATTATCTGAGTTTAGACTTGCTTTCACTAAAATTGAAGGCAATAGAGTTTTACTAGCACAAATACTGAATTTTCTTAGGGCTTTCTCTCTATTCAGCAGGAAGATATGTTCAGTTGATAATTAGATAATCTCTGTTGAATTTTCAATCTTAATTGCTGAACTAGTCTTGTTTTAGCCTGCTTTATAAGTAGATATTTAGGTACTGAGTATCTCAGTCTAATAGCATAGATTTCTGACCATTTTCCTGTTTATTTGCAGGAGATGCTGTGACTATTCTAGAGAGAAGGAAAACATAAATGAATTTAGACCATCTCTTCTTTAACTGAACAATATTCTCAACCTTCTGTGAAAGTTCACTTTTTTACCTCAGGTTTAGAATGAAACAGAAGCTGATAAAAGAGTGTGCTAGTTGCCATCTCTGAAAGTTTTACCCAAGGGCATGTGGATTTGCATAGTTCTAAATTGGTCTGGATTAATGCATAGACTGAAGGAGAAGAGACCTTAGCAACTGGATAAACCAGATCTTAGATACTTGCTGAGACCACATGGCAGAGATCTCTGATAAGAGATAAGAATGGTAACAAGCTAAAGAGTAGCACAGAGAATCTCACTTCACTGAAATAGTCATAATTTCAAAAAAAGGGAAAATTATTTAAGCCAAGCCAGAGTGCTCACTTTCAATACACCTCAGCTCTGCCTGAAAACAAGAGATATCAGAGTCCTTTGTTACAGCATGCTTGAATACATTGTTACTGCAAAAATCTCTCTCTGATTTGTCATAAATGAACAAAATCTACCTCCTTAGAGCTGTAATGATAGGCTGAAATATGACCTGTCAAAAGATAAAATTAAACCAAAAGAAATTTTTACTGTTTAATTACACTAAAAATGCTAAAATGCTTGATTGTAATTATGGCAATAAATTGACAATGTAAACTAAACTTTTTAGCAGTTAAATTCCTCTAGATGATGATGATGATGATGTTTTTATTACTATTACTATTGTTTATTATAAGTGCTTTGTTATTTTTATTTCTGTTTTATGCTTCCCCATCCAATTCAATTTTCTCTTTCAAAAGATAAAGAAATGTTATAGTTTTTATTCAACCCCTCCATAACATATTGGGCTTAAAGCCTTTCAGAATTTGTGAGGTTGTATATTAGAGGCAGAGTCACCTCAAACATAGGCTCCTGCCAAAATAAACAAGCATATTATTATATAAGATTGTGTTATAATTTTATAGAAATGTGCACAGAAAAAATGCACAATAGAGATCACTTTTATTATCACACACGATCATATTTTGGTTTCAAATTATACAACAGAACTTTTTGTAAGGTATCCTTATCATAATTACTTAAAGAAGAAGATGCTGACTTAAATCAGTGAAATAAACAGATTCACCTTGAGGAACTAGTTAAACTTTTTTCTAGTATAACTTTTGAGGACTTGATAGCAACCAGAAAAGAGGCAGAATATTATTTTCTTATTGTTATTATCTCTAAATTGGTTAAATTGCTGCTGAATAGAGTGAGAGATACAAGCTCTGAATCAGAATGTTTTGAAGTAAACTTTTATGCAGCATTGAAACTAGAACACTAAAATGAACAAGGCAACTGTTCTTATCCATAAACTTTGTGAATCTTTGTTATTTTGTTCATTTGCTGTTGATAAAAGTTGATAAACTCTTGAATCATTTTCTTCAGAAAAATTACTAATAGTGGAAAACATTTGGGGGGGGGCAGGGGGGAGAGAGAGGCAGAAAGAGAGAGAGAAAGAGAAAGAGAGTGAGATACAAATTTTTTTCAGGCAATATTTATACATCCTGATTTTTTTGATTATCTAGAAATGTTGTGGTGGGTTGACCCTAGCTACCAATTAAGTACCCACCAGCTGCTCACTTAGTCACATCCCTCTCAAGAGGATGCTGGAGAGAATGGGAGCAAAGAAAGCAAGAAAACTCTTGTAGGTCAAGATAAATTCAGTTTAGTAAGTAGAGGGAAAGGGAAGGGAGAAAATAAAAACAAACAGGTAAACAAAATCAGTCTGTGAGCAGACCATTGCTAGGCCAGTCTCTGGGTAAAGCCTGACTGGAAATGCTCCTGGCCAGCCTTTCCATGTTTTTATTGCTGAGCATGTCACTGTACAGTATGGAATATCCCTTTGGTCAGTTGGGGTCAGCTGTTCTGGCTGTGTCCCTTCCCAGCAACTTGCCCACCCCCCAGTCTCCTTGCTGGTGGGTAGAGTGAGGAACAAAGAGGTCCTTGGTGTTGTGTGGTGTTCAGCAATGACTAAAAACACTGATCTCTTATCAACACTGATGTAGTCACAAATCTAAACCACAGACTCATATGGCCGCTTACAAATAAAATTTTTTGTCTCAAAAAAAGACCTAGTACAAAAGCTCGTGTTAAATAACTCAATGGCATCAGCCTGACATCAAATAAAAGTGAAATAAAATGGAGGAACACTGGTGAGATTGGCTGATAACAGGTAGTTAATAGAAGGTGTGTTACAGATGTTTATAAAAAGCAAGGTAAAATATTTATTCAGAGCATGGAAAATATAGCAATGTCTGTAAGTCTCATCAGACAAAGCACAGAAGGAAAAACAGAAAAAAAACCAGCAACAGTGCTTAGTTTGTGTGTTCCAAGAAGCAAGTGTTGTTGCTGATTTTCTGTATAGTTTGGTTTAGATTAGACCACATGAGAATTTTTTACTTAATTACATTTTTCAAGCCACCTGTTTGCTTTCTTAAATAAATATGCATCTGGATATCACATGGATTGTTGACAAAGCAACATTGAGAAGGATCTTAAAGACTTCACTGTCATTGCACCACTGCTTTTTCACACAAGTAACTACAGAATCAGTGATATCAATTTAACATAACTTTAGAGTCAGGTAATCAAAACCAAACCAAATTACCTTTAACAGAGAGAAATAGACACTTCCTAAGGGCAACTCATCTAATCTTATTTGCATACTAGAGGACATATCAAATGAACATCTCCCAGAAGGCAAAGATAGTAATTGTTCTTTGCTCTTCTCCACATACAGTGACTTACAACTTGGAACTCTTGTGTTTACACAAGTTATAGCTCATCCTAATTCATATAGAAATTGATTTGGAAATCCTATAGTCACCTTGAATACCAAAATTTATCAAAGATAATATACTTGTCACTTGCAAATCAGCATGCCTTTGTTGCCTGAAAAGGGAGCTCTGTTGCCTAATTAAATACAGACATCTAAATCTTGGAGATACAAGTTATGTGAAATGATTTACATCTCATGCTTTTAAAGTCAGAAAGATTAATGCAGTATTTTTCACTCTGGGGGCTTCACTGAACAGCTATTACCTGTACTAGGGGCCTTATTTTCAGGAATCTGTGACTCACACTAAAAAAAAAAAAAAAACCTGTAAAAAATTGAATTCAATTGTATGCTCACTTGTTGCATATTCCATGGATTTTTAAATTTATTAATGTAGCAGTTAATTTGCCTTTGAAAACTGACAGACAGGCCAAGCTGAACAAAGCTATAATTTACTTCCCCACTAAGAAGCTCTCTGCAAGGCTAAACAAGTGCCTATTTTAATGTTTATGTGGGGAATAGTGGTAGTAGACGGGATTTGCTTATTTCCTCAAGAACAGTCATAGGGAACTACTTAAAATTTTGTTGTCAAAAGAGTAGTTTTTCCTTCAGCTCAGTAGCCTGGGACTGTGTGCACTCTGTACCGATGCATTTAAAAGTATTGAGAGCCTTTTCAAACACTTTTTGAAATTCCAGACCAAGAAGTTCATGTGTGCCTCATGAATTTTTCAAGCAGAACATTGTATTTCAACAAAATGTCACAGAAAGCCCACAGTGATTCTGAAGTGAAGATCATCCTGCATTGGGCTATTCTGATTCCACAAGACATAGGTGAACTTACTAAGAGTTGCTGGTTTTACAAGTTCTTAGCTGACTTACCATTCCAGTTGGAAATCAGGTTATGTAAACATAAATTGAAACGCCTTGTGATTTATTTTTTCTGTCTTTTCCAAGCTTAAAAACTAAAGCTGCACAAAGAAGGTCTTCAGTAAAATTATTAAACATGCCATAAGCTAGAAAACAATTTTAGTTTGCAGCATCTTGGTTTTGTGTATTTAATTAGATTGTAGTATAATATTATCTTCATCTACAGAATATTTCATTTTGTCATGCAGTGAAATTAATATGTAAATACAGATACATTTTTTGATTGATATAGAGGGTTATAAAAATATTAACTAATAAAAAATTTGTGAAATGTTTTAATGGAAACAGCTATTTCAGAAATAATAAAAATGTATGTCAATTTTGCCAATAATGTTCATGAAGTGTAGAACTGTATCAAAACTATTTGTCTATAAATGCAAATAATTTTAAAATTTGATCACATGTATTAAAATGCAAACAATAACATTTTAAAGTCATTTTGAAGGAGAAGGTTTGTTTTTTTGTCTTTCTGCTTCTCTCTCCCCTTTTTTCGTCTCACTCCTGGTAGAACAGAAGAGAAATTGTTTCTTTTTTCATGGTGACTTCCTTAGAAAACATTATTACTCACTGGTGTACAGCTTCAGTACATGACTGTCTAAGTGAAGGCATTTCTATCACAGTGTTCTCTCCTTGAAGAGTGACTACCATAGAATATTATTGATTTGCTTGGTGTATGATGATTCAGAGGTTAGACAGCTCAGAGTACAGCTGTTTTAGAAACTTTATGTCAAATAAACTCAAATAGGATTCTGTAGATGAAAAACTCAGGCATTTTCTGCCCCCTAGTGAAAGCATAATTTTTAAGTTTTGTATTTTATTTGTATAGAAATGTTTTCTTTTCGACCCCAAACCAAAGAAATACAAATCAAAAAAAGGGACCAAATTTTGCAATTGTTACATATAAAAGCTTCTTTTCAAAAAATATTTGTCAAAAATAATGCATAGGTACAGTCTTATTTTCTTCACCTTAAGTAAACTTAAAAATCATCCAAAAAAAGGACTCAAATATTGGGGTTTTTTGTTATTTAGCTCAATGTTCAGTAACAGAAGCCAAATACTTGCATGATTTCGTCATGAAACATCTTGGGTTTTTTTGTTGTTTCTTTTTTTTTTTTTTTTTAATTTGCATTTTCATTGAAGTTTCCCAGAGAGAACAAGTACTTGAGCTGGAGAGCGGTTTTAACCATTAACATCCGCCCCTAGGGTAGGAAACAACCCAAGAGCCAAGGAAAACCTTTCTGACTCAGAGGCAAGGTGTGTTTCACACCAGCTGGGTAGAGGCTTCGCAGGAGTGATGCTGAATCGGGGGCACCTGCCATCCATGTGATTGGTCTTCGAGTTTGGTCACAGGGCAAGAACAAGGCCACTGCAAACGCAGGGGTTTGCACCTGCAGCTCAGTGCAGGCACCGCGGTTTCTGCCTCGGTGTCTCTCTTGCTTTAGGAGCCCATCTACCGGGTTTGCTTTCTTGGCAGGCTGGCGAGAAGTACCTGGGATAGAAGCACCTGGAGAGAGTAGAGAAGATGCAAAACTGGGACTAAAGAAGCTGCGTGCCTTCAGTCAGTAAATGTTGGGTTTAAGGTTAAAGAAGTCAAAAGGCTATTGGAACTCCTGCTAAGCAATCATTTTGTCTAAAATGTCTCTTCCAAATAATGCAAAAGAGAGACAGAGTTTGCTCTCTTCCATATGCTAAGTGCTGCAACTTTTGTGGCATTAACAGTCCATGATATTGTTTTGCAAAGTGCTTTTTGCATGTAGCACAACCCCAAAATTTTTAATGCAATAATTTTGTTTTTGGAAATGGAGTTTTTGTTTTCAAGCCAACCCATAGCATCATGGCAATGTAGATGTTAAAAAGAAGCAAAAGCAAAATATTCAAAACGTTAAGTTTGGAATTTTTGTTGCTATATTTCAAAACCTCCTTATCGTTAAGATTAATAAAGCCTTTGCTTTTGCAATCCTACTTGCTGTGACTGGGTCACACAATTATAATTATCCAGAAAAAGAGAAAAATACATAAAACTGAAAAATCTCTGCTAGTCTTTACAGGGCAAACAGCTGAGTTCCATAAAACTTCAATTCATAAAGGTCAACAAGGCAAACAGAGCAATTCAGAGCCACACAAATCACCAGTTCTTACCATCATGCTCTTTATTCTAGGAGCAAGAGATTAATATAAAACAAAGCCTTTCTGTTACAGTGATAAACAATAGTAAACTCTTCACTTCCTTTCATTACTATTGTAGTGATGCCAATTTTCATCCCAGGGGAAGCTGTAAAAGTGTAGGGAGGACTGATGAGAGACTGGAATGCTGATGGCTCAAACATTCGGGGTGCAAGGTGATGAGGATGTGCTCTGCTCCCACGTGCAGAGGGCGAGCACAGCCGCCACCTCAGGCTACAGCTGGCTGCTGAACAAGATCAGGAAAGAGGCTGAGAAGAGGTAGATCCCGGCAGGTGAGGTAATGCTTTTTATCATGCATAAGTCCTTGCACAAGTGGCTCAGCTGTGAAAACTCCCCTCTGGGAAAACACTGTGACATTCACCATAGCCTGAAGTTATTCACTGCTTCCCATGGGCCATAACTGATTCACCTGCCCTGACTGAGAGGTAGCTGAAAGGTCTTAAACCATCAAAGACTCCTGACGCATCCTGCGGTCCACATCATTACATCCTTCAGCGTGAAACTCCCTGAGACAGGGGAGGTACCTGGGCAGGTACCCACCTGAGCCTGACCTCTCTCACAGTTTTTCTGACATTGTCATCACAGCTGTTAAAACACAAATACAAGTAAACAAAAAGGCCAGTACCACACACAATGTAATAAACTTTCACAAGTCTAATTAATAATCTCTTAAATATGTAATTTCCATTGTCACTCATTTTAGTGACAGTAAAGGGCCATTGGATCATAGCAGCCCTTTATATGGGAAACAAAAAATCTGACAGGTTACCACAAAATACCTGGATCCTCATCCTGTCCTCTATGAAAAATATTAATGCAAAAAAAAAAAAAAAATCTACAAGCATTTTTAAATCACTATTGCAGAGTTAAACGGTTAAAAGTATTTTGTATAATTCTCATAGGTCTCAGTGAAAAACAGTAACAACCTCAAAATGATAGTGTAATGTGTTTGTAGATCGTGGAGCAGATTTCAGGCTATTAGATAGCTGTAATAGCTAATGTATTTTTCCAAGCTTTATTCTCGAATATATCTTCAAAATGTACTAAGGCTTTTTTCTCTGCTTCTTCCTAAGGAAAGAGAAAAGCAAAAGAAGCCCAACTGCAAAATAGCAGATAATTCTTGTCAATTTTGTTAAAATTGTAGCAGTGTATTGGTTTGGAGTACATAATTTTCTCTTGTAGATGCATTTGACCCTAATATATACATTCTCAGAGGAGCGCGCTCTGACTGAGCCTTCTGAATAAAATGCATCTTCCCCTAAGCAGTGCCTCAGCAATGAGAATTTATTTGTGCCACAGAAGTCTTGGTGACTTCTAAGTACTTAAGTTAACAAATGCTTTGAAATGGCGTGGGTTTTCTTCACTTCAGACTTTCTCTGTATTCACAAAAAAAAAAAGTCCAAACAGAATAAAAAGCTTAAGGGGAATGGGACAGAAGGAGATAAGGAAACAGAATAATGAGGAAGTATATTTCTTTTTATTTTTATCTTGGAGTACACTTTTTTTGATTCCCTTTTGTATTTTCCCTTGCTGGAGATTATAGCAGGGACTCTCTTCCTCACTGTATACTCCCAATGAAATATGGTTTCTGTTAGCTTTGGGCAACATAATGAATAATAACTAAATACAAATAAAATGATACTGAAAGAAAAGAGAACACAGTATGGAGGTAAGATGCAAGACCTGCTGATTATTCTAAGGACATATTTCTGCTGGTTTATAATGTATTATCTTACTTCACTGTTCCAGTTCTATTTCTACAGTATATATATCAGTCCTTTAATGGAATATTTTATTTCTCAGCAAGACTAAATTCACCTAGTGTGAAATATCATCTTAAACACAGACTGAATACTGTTAACCAGTAGGAATGTTTTAATTTTGTGTTTAATCTGTAAATGAAGATTAATGAAATAGTGTCCATTCCTTTCAAATAACAAGCTAAAAATGCTATATTCAGATTAAGAACCAGTGCAGATGGGAACATCTCTCAATCCCTTGTGGAAATGACTCTTCACTTCAATGCACAGCTAAGTGCATAAATTTGAGGTAGAAACGGGATGGAGTGAAATTGAGCTTTAGTGTCTCCCTTCTAGACTTTGCCTTCATCTGCTTCCCTGTCCTTTGCTTCCTAGCCTAAAGACTATCTCTCTATTTCAGTCTTTTCCTTCAGAGTTCAGAATAGGATATGTTTCACCTGACACCTGATCACTGCAGAAATAATTCAAAGAAATTAAATTCCCCATTGTCCCTTTGGGTGCAGTTTACTTCCCTGCCTCTAAAACCTTCAGCACAAAGCTAAAGTGAATTGACATTGGTCTAACTCTTGCTTACTGTCTCAGCAAGACAGTAATAACCAAACCACAAGGAAGATATACTTTTCCAAGATAACTAAGATCCTTATTTCTAAAAATTATAATTATCAACTTTTACTTTATGTTGAGGAGATCTTTAAATATATAGACATAAGTTTGAAAAATATAAGGTACCAAAATATAGAGCTATAAAAATGCATGTATGTTTAGATATTCTTTTGAATTTTGTAGTACTGGCTCGTAAAGTGGTCCTAGATTATCCTATTGTATCACTGAATCCTGCCAGTCTACAATTACAATGCATTTATCTTTTTACTTTTTGTAGGGTACATAGGAATAAGTAAAGATAGGACCTTCTCATCTGTACAAACAGAGATATTTCTTTTCAGGTATCTTTTCCTTAAGTATCCACCAAAGTTTGTAAAGTATTATAATGTATTCAGATTAAAAATTCAAATTCAGTTAGTCTATCTCACTGCAGCATCTTTGTGACACTCCTTGAAGGTTATTTTCTGATGAGGTAGATTTCTGTTAGGGAAAAATGTAAAAATATCCCTACAGAGGCAGAAAAGGATGGCTGTGGCCATTCCATCTTCTCCTGAACAAAACAGAGATCCAGTAGCAGCCCTGCATATGCCCAGAGGAAGGCTCCTTGTGGCACTGCAGTTTCTCCCAACAGAAGAGAAACTGCTGTAGCTGGATACGCTGCTGGGATGTGCAGCTGGCATGCAGGGCAGTGGCCAAGGTGAGAAGCAAAGGTCACAAAATGTGCTTCACACCCCTGCAGCAATTCCGGTTTATAAGATAAATTCAAAACAGCAGACTTCATATAGCAAACTTTTATGTCACTTGTGATACAGATTACTTGGATTTAAAGTGACAATACAAGATTCAGGAGGTAATAAAACTGACAAAATATTTTACTGAAACACACTGAAAGTACCTATGTTAGTAACTTAAATTTCACTCCTATGAAATCAATGCACCAACTCCCAGAAAAATAAAGGGGAGAGAGCCTTTAAAACTTTAAGTTAAATGTTACTTAGGATGGGGAAATAGAGTGATAAAGTGGCTTTCACATTTCTCCTTCCCTCACAACCAAAATCTGTATCACTCCAATATGCCAGAAAAACAGTTTAAAGAAAGAACTGATCGGATCACAGCTGGAAAAAAAGCACAATTTTTAAAGTAATCTTTTAAATCACCTTTTTGTGAGTTGAGGAAAAAAAGAAGAAAATATTCAGTTGTTATGCACGACTCATATGATTCTCAAAATTGGAGAAGTGATTAAAAATATTTCTGGATCATCACTGTTAAAAGACAGCCTGTCTTGATTAAATGAAATGTCACTTTTATTTTTATTCGTATGGATCAACTCAAATAATTATATTCATAATTAAATTCGCATTTCCATCAAAGAATAGCCATTCTCAGCACTGATAGTTCTTCTGGATATTTCAGAGACAATTAAAAAAAGTCCCTCCCCCTTTCTGCTTTACATTTAAGCTCCTTATTTCACAATGAGGTATTATGCTGAGGCACCATGGGGAAACAAGCTTGGTGTAAGTGGTTACAAGATTATGTGATATCATTCCTAACTCTAATTACATAAAAACTTGAGCAATCAGTCATGGATTTCTACTTAAATGAAAATGAAATTAAAACAAACAAACAAAAAACCAAATTAAAGTTCATTAAAATAATTTTTATAAGGTAAATTTAAAGAAGGCAAAATTACTGAATGTAGTCATTTTGAAGATTAGTTTAAATGTTTTTATGTTCAAGTTCAGAAACTAGCATTTGTTATTAAGTTCAGAGAAAGGACACGAACCTCTACAGACTTAATCTAAATCTTTACACATCACTGACATTTGCAGATGTGTTTTCTTAAACTGCAGTGACACTTTGTCACATTTTCACATACCAAACTCCTCATGGATTATCATTCCACAGAGATTTATTTATTTTGCTGTTGAATAGCAAAAGAGATAAGTACTGCTGAAAAAATGAAAATGTTAAATGTTTTTATATAAGGGATTGAGTAAGTATGTAGTAATCTATTGGATGTGTTGTCAATTTCGAACTAACAAAATATTTAGGAACAGCAACACACCAGCCTTCCTGTACCTTTAAACAAAGGAAAAATCCAGATAGAATGGCCAGAAATAGAGAAGATATCTGGTTGTTTCTTGGGCAGTAAATGTTTTCTCACTGCAGCTCTGAGAAAGCAGGAATGGTAAGCATTTGAATGTTAAGATGTTGTCTTGGCTCCAGGCAGGACTGGGTTAATTTTTGTTGTAGCCAGGAGGGGCTGTGCCCAGGACACAGAGGCTGTTCTGTACCCCCTCACAGCCTTGCTGGGAACAGGGCAAAGGGGCTCCCTGTGGAAGGGTAACCCTGGTTCAGAGCAATCACGTGAATTTTTTGCCTATCTTGTACACTTTGTTGTTAATGTTGTTTATGTTAGTGATTGCTTTCTTATCACCATTTCCAGCAGATTGTTCTTATCTCAGCCAATGATTTTTACCTTTAGTGCCTCCAATTCCTTTCTCCAGCCACCTGCAGGGGAAGCAGGGAGCGATCAAGCAGCCCATGATTTGGAGAGTCTGGCAGGAGCACTAAATTGGGGAGTACCATTCCTGTGCCATGACATATATGAAAATTAGGATGAAGGTGTGTCGGGAAAACTACAATTTCTAATTGGAAGGGTTAATACATTACATAAACTACAGATGAAGTTGATAAATTAGTATCAGGTGTCTGCTTTGGAATGTTTTTAATTTTTAACTGAATCATGCAAAACCACATTTATCTGCTTGTTTAGATATTTAATTAAAGGTGGATCATTATAATAGTTTTTCTCTGGTTTCTACGTTCATCAGTGCAGTCAACATGAGAGAACACTTCACTGAATACCACATTTGTCAGAAATAGGTTGATGAATTAGTCAGAACCTTAATCACCATTTGTAAATTTTTGTAAATTCGGAGATTATACCATATTAAATCTTAAAACCCAAAAACTCGTGCCTGCAGGAGGACACAGACTTCATATTAAAAGATGTTTGACTGTTACTTCCTTTTCCCTGCTCATCTTTTTATAAGCAATTTTATTGGCTTCATGTATTGTAATAAATTCCAGATGGAATCCTTTTTCTCCCTGGGAAAAATCTCTATTACTTCTGAAGGTGACTCAGGATCCCCTCCCTGGTATTAAGACATTCTTTTTTCCTCCCAGAAGCCTGCAAGTCTCTAACAATTTCCCCATTCTAACACTTAATACAAAAAATTCTCCCACTTGGGCATGTTGTTTTAATCGTAGGGGAGTGTAATTTCTCCCAATCTCACCTAAGTAATAGGTTGTCAAAGCAAGACAACCATGTTGTTTACCATGTTTTTCCTTCTAACAAAATATTCAGTGTCCAAATTGCATACACACCACTGTGTGTACCCATAATGATATTGATATACACAATCTATAATTAATAGTTCAGTTTTACTGCTCATCCTTATGAATAATATATTAACCACTGGGTGGCTTGGGGGGCATGGAGAAAAGGAAAAAAGAAAAACAGCTAAAGGTTAAATAAAAGAAATATTTACAAACCTCATAACCTAAAAAATAGCAAAATCTTTGGCTGCATTGTCTGGGATGAATCCTTAACATTTAGAAATGAAATATTTTCAAATTCCTTCTATTATAAGGGATAGCAAAATACTGTTGTTTAAGAGGAAATTTCTTGAAGTGGACTGAAAAATCTGGGATCCTTACAGAAAAAAAACCATCATAAATTTAGTAAGACTTCTGTGAAAAATCATTAGGTTTGACATATGTTGGTACTGCAAAGTGCTGCAGAGACATTTGAGCTCAATTTCTGCAGAACAGTGAAGTTTGCTTACTCAGAGGTTGCTGTTGTTTGTCTAACATCACTGGTTTTGGTGGCAAGCCTATCAGGTTAGGAGGTTAGCCTAGATAATCATTTGCTTCATTAGTTCATTGGAGACTTCAATTTTCCTTTCCACCACGAATTAGGTTCTTGAGGCAGAGCTGCTGATTTTGACAGTTAATAGTCCAGAAAAAGTCAGTCTTAATATGTTCTGGGAATTAGGGCTTTAAAAAACCTTCTTGTTGTGAGGCTTCAGTTTTATAGGGGTGATGGAGGGCATAAACATAGTGTTGTTATCTGGAGTAAATTTTGTTTAAAGTTTGACTTCTTAGTCTGTGTTGTTCAGGCCAGGTGCCTGAAGGCAGAGGCAGGCAGACCCTCACCTGCACCACCAAGAGGAAATGTCCATGTTTTTTTCATTCTGGTAGTAACTTAAGGCTGGTTGCTGCCATCACAGGAAACATTAATCTTTGGAGAGTTTCTAGAAAGTCAGAAAAAGTGGAAAGTTTTCCTGTGTTCATCTACTATTAAACTCTTCCAGTTGCAGCCCACTGAAGAGAAGCCCAGACCTCTGCAAAATGACTCTCTTCTGTGTGTTGAAAGCTAGACCAAGAGGCATGGTGTCTCCAGTTTCTTCAGAGGCATGCAAAGGACCACACAGGAAAGAACTTGTTTTTCTTTTCCTGGTCCTTGAAAGAGCACTGCTAGATTTTGCTTTCCTGGAAAAATAATAATTAAGCTCTAAAATGAAGAGTTGGCATTCAAATCATGAATAAAATATGTAAGATTTAACCATGTGCTTTCTTTCCCAAAAAAAGGCAAACCGCCCTTCCCTTTCACAATAATCCCTTTGGTCTTTATGGACTTTACAAAAGGAAAGGGCATTTAGTGCCATGAGAGATTGTGGCTGTAGGACATGCCATTGTGTCTTGCTTCTGTAGTCTGAGGAGGACGAGGCACGTTCCTGCTCTATGCAGCAACGCTTCAGTTCACAGCAGATGACCTCACTGAAATAAAAAACAAATCTGCAACTCTCCTTCTGTGTGCTCTAGAGTCAGAGTTAAAGCTTATGAAAGGAACAGGAAAAAACATGTGAAAGGTCTGAATCTGAGTCTACTCAATGACCTCACATTTAAGAACTTTCCCCATGCTCTCAATGTCGATAGGGCATGCCAGTGAGGTGTGACATATTTCTAATCATTATAAAATTGTGGAGCAGGACTGCAAAATGCCTGTAGTGTATGTCAGGTGAACAGGAGGCAAGAAAAATAGGAATATGCTGCCAAGGCTTATGTCCAGGGATGTGGGGCAGAGGTTGAAAACATTAGGCATTCCTCTGCAGCATCTCAGAAAAGATGAGACCATTTATATAAGTAAATGCTCCATAAACAGGGACAATGGTTGTAGCCAGATGGGGGTTACCCTCTTCTCCCCGGCAATCAGCAACAGGATGAGAGGACACAGTCTCAAGCTGAACCAGCTGTATTGGTTTGAAAACAAACCAGTGGGAGGTCACAAGTCAGGATTAAAATTAAGAGGGAAAATTAGAAGTAAGTGAAATAATATAAGGAAAAAGCACTGACAAAGTCAGATACAACCTGACACCCTATTAGGGTGGCAGCAGCACTCCAAATGAAGGGATCCAGTTGAAGCAACGAGCCAATGGAAGATCTGGTCTTCAGCTGACAATCCAGTGGTGGCTCCTGTCCTCTGGTCACCCAGCAGAGAGGGCTGAGGCCAGGCAGTTCCAAGGGCAGCTTATATCCCGGTGGGAATGCCCGGCTCCCCCCTCCTGGGTGGAGCATCTCACAATAGGATGAGATAAGTCCATGAGTCATGTGGTGGTTTCTTGATGGCCCATTGTCTGTTATCAGGGGTGGGTCATTAGCAGGTGATTACAGCTAATGGCCCACAGCTGGTGGTAATAGAATACTTAAATACATCTATTGTAACCTAGGGCACCAGGTGAGGTACAGGTTGGACTTTAGGAAGAATTTCATCACAAAGAGGGTGATTGGACACTGGAGTGGGCTGCCCAGGGAGGTGGTGGAGTCACCATCCCCGGAGATGTTTGAGGAAAGACTGGATGTGGCACTCAGTGACGTAGTCTAGTTGTCAGAGTGGTGTTTGGTCAGAGATTGGACTTGGTGATCCCAGAGGTCTTTTCCAAATGAATAGATTTTGTGATTCTGTAAAATCTGCTCAATTAAAGTAATCACAATACTGTTAATAATTTTATCTGCTGTATCTGAGTTTTGATTTCCTATGAACCATAACACAACTTGGACAAAAAAAATCTAAAGACATTTTTCCTCCTTTTTTTACAAACAAAAGTAAAATTCACTAAGTATTGCCACACAGAAGCAAGTAACTTCATGTTCCCCAAAGGTACAGTCTGTCTCCCCAGGATGTGACAGGTACCTTGGAAACCATAGAAGTTATTGCAAGATGCAAGAGCATTGCTGTTTAATGAACTACAGTTTTGTTTTTACTTAAATACAGAGCTTTAATACCAAAACATTTTCTTCCTCTTACCCTTAGCTTTTTCTCTCTAATTCTGTCACTGTTCTGTTTTGTTTCTTCTCCAGGGGACATTTTCTCTCGTCAGACGATCATTAATTAGTTTGTTTGTGGCATCAGCTGTCACTTATTATGAGATTCTAAGCTCCTGATAAAAGCATTTTCCCTTACCCTCTTCAAAACCTTTTTTTTAAATTCTTAATGTGCTGTCCATCCTTTGTTTCTTCCTAAGGAAATAAGGAGTTTATAAAAATGAGACAATTTTTTCCCCCCTAATATCTGGGTTTTTTTAAAGAATATACTTTCAGTCCCTTCTTTCAGAATCCTATTGTTGCCAAGAAAATGTTTCCTATGGAAGCAGATGCAAATAATTTATAGTTGTGAAGCTGGAGAGAGTATTAGGAACATGCATGACATGAGCCAATATAAACCAAAAGTAAAAAGAGAAACATAATTCCCCCCCTACGTAGTAGTGGGTGAGACAGATCACAGGTAAGTTAAAAGTACTGTTCTTACAAATAAACGATACACCTTTTTTTTTTTTTTTTAATTTACATCTTTATTTTAATTAGGGGTTTTATTTTAGATCACAACTTGTTTAAGAGCAGCAAGAGAAATCATTGCAAATGATGTAAATCTTGTCAGCTGCAGTACGATTATTGATTTTTTGGCCTGAATTACAATGATTTTAGTCCAAGTACTCCTCATCCTCTAAAAATACTCAGTAGGCTAGATGCCACATGTGAAATAACTGGTGGGGGCATAAGTTTAAGTACTAATAACATTAACATTTTAAAATATTTTTTAAAACTTATGTCAATTTTTAGCTATGATGAACTCAGGGTATGAGTTATTGAAGATATAATTTTTAAAATATCTTTTGCCAAATTTCTAATGGAATTGCAACATGTTGACGGAAGACATGGGAGCTAGAAACAGACGGGCAGGGCACAGCTGCCAGGCTGGAATATTTCCTGAGGAGCTGATACTGGCATGTACTTCAGCACCTGATCTTTTGGCCACAGTGAAATGCTTTTTTTAAAGCGTGTTTTAGATCAATGATCACTCCTCTTTCACAGTTCTGCTATGACGTGCAATTTCATTTCAAGTTTATCTTCTTGTACCAAAGAAGATAAACTGCTGCAACAAATGTTAGGATTACTCTGAAGGAAAATACAGTTAATGGTGACATCTATCCTCTATCACATCCGAAATGCTATGTTGATTGTTCCTAACCAAATAGATTATTCATGTTTATCTTAAGTGTACCTGACACTGTGTGTGTGTGGAGGTTGGGGGGTTGCTGCTTGCTTGCTCATTTTTAATCTGGACTACCTTTTAATGTAACAGGTAATATCTATATTTCTTGAGCCTTTTGGGCCAACAGTGTATGGAAATGTTTCCTGGAACTTATGGAGGAGCAGCATAAAGTTTCATTAAAGTCATTAGAAGCAGCCAAAGCTCAGTGTTCTTGGAAGTAAACACTGAAGCCTTCATGACTCTAAACACTTTGCTGGCCTCAGAGATCATTCTGCTTCTGATAAGGGAAAATCCGCAGCTCTGAAGGAATGGCACTTGCACTTTCTCTGTGATATTTTCTGTTGTCTATATAGTCTCTGAATGGGCTTTATTTTGTGAATGCCATAGATGTCTGTTCCTCTTCCATAAAATATCATTGGCTAAGATGTTAAAAACTCTGTATTATGAAAGCTACTCTTGAAACTCAGTCCCTCTACTTTAAATACTGCAACTTTGTGCAGTAAAACCTTTTTTTTTCTTTTGAGATCCAGTCACAGCCCAAGTTCTACAGGCAAGACCATAAAGAGTATCATAAAAACTGTAAAACCAGCACAGCTCTTAAGCCTGTTGTGTTTGCCTCACAACTGCTGCAGCTGAATCAAATACTACAGTCTTTGCAGTTTATCTAAGCCAACATATTTCTATTGGTCCTGCACGATCACCTGTCTAGGCATGCAGAGCTGTTTCCCTTCCTCAGTCCGGCGGCATGCTCTTCTCTGTGCGTGCTGTCACCGGTGTCCTTCCCTGCGCACGGCAATGTCACCGGTGCCCTGCGGGAAGCAGAGCCTGGGCAGCAGCGCCGCCCAGGGGAAAGGAGCCGGCCCCGCACCGGCCGCCGTGTGCTGCTGCTTAATCCCAGCAAAGCCTGGCAGCGGGAAGCACATTGCTCTCACCAGAAGAGACAAGGTAATGACTGAGTGACAGCTCCTTTGAAGGATTTAAGAGCTTTCTAAAAATATAGCTGTGCCTGTTGGGTAGGACAAGTGTAATAAACTTCAGATAGAAAACATTACCTGGGTAAATGGTGTTGAAATGATTCTCGCCTGTCACAATGTTTTTCTAAACTGTAACAGGATTAATTTTTCTGGGGAAAGATTATATTTCATGTGGGCTTTTTTGTTTGTTTGGCTGGTCTGTTTTTTTGGTTTTTTTTTTTTTTTAAAGAATAAAAATTGATACTTAAAATTCCATCCTTAACTGTTTCTCGGAAAAAATTTGAAAACCTTCAGGGTCATTCACCTTGTTGCCTCTCCTCATTTTTTCTAAATGTCTCTGACATAACTGCCTCTCTTTTCAGCCCTCAAAGCCTCTGTTCAAAATAGCCAAAATACATTTATTTGCATTTTGATAAAAATCTTTTTAAGATGTATCTGTGAGAAAAAAAAGAGAAAACCCCAAAAACTCCTAAACCCAAACTAGCAAAACCAAAACTGAAAAACAGATCAAAACAAAAAAAAAAACATTTTCAATCATATAACCTTCTTTCTCACTTTTTCTTTTCCTCAGAATCGATTCTACAAACTTTTAAGTACTGTTGGTTCATGATCGTATTTGTTACTCTTCCACAAGCCTTCTTGCATGAATGCATGATGTCAGCCTACTTCTGGCTTATAAACTCAGTGCCTATTCATGCAGCTAACGACATCAATTTGCACAACCATATTGTGAAGGGAAATTCATTACTGTCCACTATTTTAAAGCAAAGCATGTGAGCTAGCTTCTGTTCTTGGGCTCACTCACAGTACAGCCTGGACTCCATTCTGTGGAGCTGGTTTCTGCTCTACTTTGCCCATTCTTCTAGACTATTAAATGGAAATAGATCCTTAACTGGACTTTTCATATCTTAGTGATGTCTAGGAGGTTGCTAGTGTACACCCTGTCAATGAGAAGTTCAAGAGTTTCAACAAACACCTCTGGGCACATGCTCAGTGGCTCCTTCCTAAGAAGCAATGTGACACATGGAAACATCTGGCAGCCTGATCAACCTGATCACCTTCTATAACATAGTAGGGTTTTCTGTGGATATGGGGCAAGGAGTGTGTTCTGTTTAGCTGGACTAAAGAACTGGACACTAGTGCCCATTGCCTCCTCCTAAACAAACTGGCAAGAGTGGATAGCTGGTCTGTGAGATAGGCAGAGTATTGGTTCATAGACCATAGAGAGAGGTCGTCAATCCATGGCTTTTACAGGTGAGATGCCCCAAGGACTGATACTGGGCCTGACACTGTTCAACATCTCCAAAAAATATCTGGAGGATGGGACTGAAAGTACCCTCATCGTGATGAAAACAAACTGAGTAGTGAGGTGGACAGGTCAGAAGGGAGAGTCATCTTACAGGGAGGCCTGAAAAGGTGGGTTAGCAAGAGCAGTGTGAGGTTCAATAAAGTACCATCTCCTGCACCTGGATGATAATCAAAGTGACAGGTACAGGATAGGATCTGTGTGGCTGTAGAGCATCCTTATGGAAAGAGACCTGGGAGTTCTGGTGGACAACAAGCTGACCATGAGTCAGTGCATGTCTGCAGCAAAAACAAAAGAACAAATTTAGATCCCGGGCTGCATCCATGGTGCCATTAGAGCAGAGATAACGACATGATCATCCCACTAAGCACTTGCAAGGCTGTACTTGGAGTACTGTGTGTGTTTATGGTCCCCAAAATTCAACCAAGATGCAGACAGACTGGAGAGTGTTCAAAAGAAGGCCACAAGGGTGATCAAAGGGCTTAAGAACCTGGCCTATGAGGAAAGATCAGATGAGTAGGGTCTTTTGACACTGTAGAAGAGAAAGTTCAGGGATATCTCATCACTGTTTTCCAGTATTTAAAGGGTGGCTACAGAGAGCACAGTTTCTCTCCTTTAAGGAGCCACACAACGAGGTTATGATGCAATGGGTGGAAGTTATGCCAGCAGAGGCTTCATATTGATGAAAAAACCCCACACTGTGAGAAAAATCTGTTTCTGAAACAATATTCCCAAGGACATGACGGGGTGTCTGTCCCTGGAGGTTTTCGAGACAAGACGGGACATGGTGCTAGATAATCTCATTTAATTTCCCTTTTCTGTAAAATGTTTGGACCAGATGATTTTCTGAGGTCCCATCCAGCCTGGGGTGTTTCATGATTTAGCAGTTCTGTGATCTGGAGGAGTATGCCTCACCTTGCAATGCAACAGAGGATGCTCCAGAGGAGATGATGATGTCAGGGCATAAAAAGAGAAAACTAGGGGTGTTACTGGGAGGGGAATGAGTCTGTATCTCAAGACAAGGTTGTGCACTGGGCGACAAAAGGGAGACAGCAAATTGCCTGGCCATGAGGACTGTAAGGAGGAACATCCCAGACACTGAAGGCAATAAAGCTCAGATATCCACAATCACAAAAGAAACAAAAACAAAACCACACAAAACCTGTGAGACCATGTTGACAGAAACTGAGAAATAAAAGGTCATGGAGGAGAGGGGAGAGCTGATTGTTAGTTCCTCAATGATAAGCAATCCCATTAAGCTTTCCTTAAATGCAAAAAAGAAAACAAACAAACAATCACATTGTTAAATTTCAGTAGAACATACTTACCTGGTGCTTCACAACTCTCTGTGTCTGGGGGTTCCTTCCAAGGCACGTACACACACACACTCACAGACTGAGCTACACGGGGGCTGCTGGGCTTTCCAGATCGCTGGTTGTGTCCATTCTGCTTCAGATCTGACCTCAGGCAATGGCACAGCAGGAAAGACTGAAGCAAAGAGCAAAATCCTGTGGGTGGACTTGGTTTATAATGTTCAATTTGGCCCTGTTCAGAGAGAAAAAATGAACCATTTTGCAGTATGACAGTTGCTACATTCTTTTTAAATAAAACACCAAATGGATTAGAACATGTGTCTAACAGCATGTGAAATCTGCAATAATCCAATATCCAGGAGAAAAAAAAAATAAAATAAAGAAATCTCAAGTTTTATAAGGAAGTAGAAGAAGCTTAAGATGTGCAGTGAAAAGCATTATCTCCTTATGACAAATAAAAATTTGTACAAAATCTCTCATGAGAGAACTAAGATAAAGTGTGTGTCTGTAGGGGTTTTCTGCCTCTGGAATATGAGAGATTTAATTGGTTTGGTCCAGAAATAAAAGTTATAAGCCAAGTATTACATGACTTAGAGAAACAAAAACTGTAAATAAGCATTTATGAAATATCAGCTATTCCATATTATTTTCTAATAATAATTAGAAAGTTAATAATTAAGTTAATAATTTAAGTTTCTGATTTCTGTGTTCTAATTCCTATGCAGATGAATAATATCCCTTTTTCCAGTACTGAATTAATTTCATTTGTAATACAGTAAGTATTGCTTTAAATTTTTTATATGCTATGAAAGAAAACAGGTATCTGCATTCCCTACATAATTTATAAATTTGTATTTATCTTTCTTCTCATCTATTTTCACGTAGAGTAAAATATAACTTAAATTTCAGGTGAAATCTATTTATAGGCTAGTTGTTAGCATTCTAGTTCAACTCTCTGTGAATCTGGTTTTCTTTTCCTTATTCTCATATGGAAAAATTGGTATTAACCAGAAACTAAGAGATGATGATGAAAAACTGACATGAAAATACTAATGAGAAAGTGAAATGGCTAATTTCAAACATCTGTATGCTTGATTTTCTATTTAAACCACACAGCTGGCAGAAATAGTTGTGGAAATGGCTATGGTGAGAAAACATTTTTAATTGTTAAGCAATGTAAAAATAATCTCAATATTCTGTGCAAAAAGTGACATTTTAGATTAGCATTTCGAAGTGCAGAAAATTAATCTTTTTTCCTCTTTCCCATATTTCATCATAGATAGTAATCTCTATTATTAGCCTTCCACTATATGATTCAGCTTTAAAGGATCTTTTTCCTGAGTTACTCTATCAATAATCTTTTGAAAGCCTTACATCATTCCTTTCTCTTTTATCTACTGCTTTGTTCTGAACTGGATATAAAAGTGACATTTAAAAAATTCTAAAATATTAGCAAATTACAATGTCCTCTTTTGAAATACTGGTGGTGTATATATAAAGATAATCCTGCCGGGTTACTAGTTTGTAATTTCAATGATTTTTCTAATTCACACATAAACCCTGATGATCTTTTATACCTCAGTTGATACCTAAGACATAACCTTTTGTTATTTTACCTTTTAAATCTCTAGTGTGATAACTATGTGGGGAGAAGAGGAAATCTTTGTTGACATCTCCCTTTGAGATTGTTCAGACTTAAGTTGTGCTCAGGCAAGAATTATGAAAGTGGTATTTTAGATGAAGGCCAATCTGAGACATTTGGGTTCCCCTGTAGTTCTATGCTATAAAGTTCCATAAATGATTTCTTGTAAAACCCAGTGCCTTTCAATTTTCATTGACTTTTTGGATTTATCATACAAGTGGAGTTTATCAGGAGGTTCATACATTTATATAAAAAAGGAAATTTGGCAGCCAGAATTGTTGTGCTACCACATCAGAAGTAGCATCTCTATGTATAAGTTGGTGGAGCTGCATGAGAAGTATCTGAGTTGAAAGTAAAAACTCATAACTACACCCATTTCAGTAAATTATTAGTGTCACAATAGTTTCATGGGCACAAACAACTATTTCTACTGTTTATTTCACAGTCCCTGGCATGGCTTCATTCTAAGGCAATTTAGCCTTTTCCAAAGACTGAGAACAGTTCAGGAGTGAGTATGTGCAAAACATCGTTCCTTAAGGTCTCTTTGGAGGTGCCTCTCTTTGTCACTTGGTCTCAAGCCAGAGAACATTCACAGGCTCACCCACCTAGCTGGAGATTCAGGCTCTCATTCAGAGATAAATAGGTGCCTCCCCAGGACAGTTCACCTTCTCCTTAGGTAGATACACAGGACTGGTTTACCCAATGTAGTTCAAAACCAGCCTGTTTTCCCCCAGTGACAATAAGGGAATTATAGGATAGGTCAAACATATATGATTTTTAGGTGACTAAATCTAGGTGTAAGAAATCTCACCTGATTACAAAGCCTTATGAAAATATTGGTGTTTATGTGTGCGTTGAATAAATCATATATTTTCTTCTTCAAATTAGCAACGCCTCTAATCAAAGACCTTTTAACAGACTAAGAAACAGTAAATTTAGAGGCTGTGAGAATTTCAGTAAATGACTAAAAAAATGCCAGAATTTTGGTACATTTGGCCATTAAACAGGTTTGCTGGATTGTTTTTTGTTTGTTTTCTTTCTGAGTTATCCACCTTAAAATTCTCTATAGACTCATACAAAGATTCTTTACACCCATTGATCAGAAATTCTTAAACAATCTTGTACAGAATAAACCTGCTTGAGAGAATTTATAGAAACATATTTTTATCTGACTTTTCCAAACTCTAGTTTTCTATGAATTGCAGTGAAAAAGTCATTAAAAAAACCCAGAAAATTTCCAAAAAAGAGTTATAGTAACAGTCAAATTTTGTATAACCATGAAAAATATTATGAAGAAAAATTAGAAACTGCAGTAGAAGTAACAAGGATTCATAGAGATTTTCACAATTTAGGATATCTTTTATCCTCATAAATGCAAGTTATTAGAGATTTTTTTCCTTTAAGCAAATCACAGAATCACATAATCACAGAATTGTTGATGTTGGGAGAAACCTCTGGAAAACATCTGGTGTGACCCAACACCCCTGCACAGGTAGGGCTGCTTAAATCTTGGTAGCTCAGGACCACGTCCAGAAGGCTTTTGAAGATCTTCAAAGGTAGAGACTCCACATTCTCTGGACAATGTGTGCCAGCGCTTGGTCACCCACGATATAAAAAAGTTTTTTCTCCCGTGTTTCAGTTTGTGCACATTGACTACTTTAAATAGTAAATAACCACTATGGACATGATTTGTGTATGCATCTTCTTCATTTAGGAGATCACCAGACATGGGTGCTACTGGACAGCATCAGGAGACATGCTATTAAGGGTGTGCTTATGGTGTTCCAAGTTGCTGTCATGAAAGTATATGATGAGGCAGAGGGAGTTAATTGATACCAAAACCACTGAATTAAATGAGAAAGAATATTTTCCCATAGATAATTTTCCAGTGAGCAAAATTTTGTTTGTAAAACAGAGAAGTAAATATTACTTTATTGGTTTATATCTATAAATATCAGAATCTGAAAATTTCATCAAGTGCAGTTTTCAATAGGTGGGAAAATACTGATCTACTCTTTAGTTATATGACACAGAAGCCCCAGATTTTAACAAATTAACTGCACATGAGATTTAAAAACCAAATAGTTGTCTTTTTCTTTTCTTCCCTTCTCAATTCACTCTTGGAATCCCAGAAAGAAGTCAGAATCACTTCTCTTTATCACTGAGGGAAATGTTTTTCAGTTCCTGTGTCATCTGCTCTGTATCTGCCAAATAAGCACAAATAAGAATATTTTGCTATACAGTTTGATAAATCAAAGTGAGAATTAATTAAGTTATATCAGCATTTGCTTTAAGGAACAGTGCATTCCCATCCTAAAAGTACTCTTATTAGCCTACAGTACAATCAAAGTACACATTACTTAGGGTTGGGTTTTGGTATTTTTAGTTATTGCTTTTATTGTAAAAATAGCTTTAGGTATACTTGCAATTCTTTTTTAAATAAAGTTAATGACAGTCTTACATGTTGTCCTATTGACCACCAAGTGGAGCTCTAACCTAGGAAAAGAAAATCCTTTTATAAGAAGTGCAGATACCAGCAGCAGTTTTTCCCAAAACAAGCTAAAGTAAAAAAAAGAGAAATAAAAACCAGTCAGCTGCATTCTGTGCCAATTACACCTGTGCCAATTACACCTGTGCCAATTCATGTCTTCAGGACTTGTTTTGTCTGTAACTCACAGTTACAGTCAAGTGCTGTAAAAATAAAGCTCCTTGCAGGAAAGCAGAACAGTGATTTAAATTAACATGGAATTATACTGCAAAAGACTGAAGATTTTACTTCAAAGAAAGTACAGTTAATGAAAATGATGCTCGATCCCTCAAGTGCTCTGTGTTCAAGGATCCAAGTTACAGATAAAAGAAACTGACTTATAAACTGTATAATGATTAAAAGAACTGAATAAACCCTTAATAATACACATTTAATTGCCCTGATTAGATAGACTTCTACTTATATTTGAAAGTTGAATGACCTATTTTAGACCATCTAATGCTTAAATAAACTAGGCCAAATACTAATGATTGACATTTATTAAAAAAAAAAAAAGTGTCAATTAGTGATGGTTGATGTCTTTATAATATAGCTTTGTTATTATATATATATATGGTTATTTAAAATCATATTTGGAACTGAATTACTAACTTAATATATTTAATAAAATACATTATATTTGAGTTGCTCTTGTTTTTTTTGGATTAATTGTATGTTCTTTTCTTTTTCACAGAAAAGTTCTGCATTCTTGGCAGATAAAAACACTTATAGTATTTTCTGCAATTCCTTTTGTATTCTGAACATACTATGCTTATAGTAAACAGAAACAAAGCTGTTACTAATTTAACTTCACTGATTTCAGTGGCTTCATTTATTTTAGTGATTTATTGTAGTTTTTATGTATACTGTAACATATTGCTCCTAAGTAAATTCAAGTGTTTGATATTCATCGTAACAAATCTGTTAAACAAATTCAATAACAACAAAATTTTGCATTAGGAATAATCCAAGAAGAAACATAACTAAGAAGGCTTCTTCTCTATAGTCTGAATGTTGGCCTGAGAAAAGTCTGAGTATTTTAATACCAATTAAACAGAGAAATTACATTTTAACATTCATTTTAAAAATACTACTTCTATCTAAATTTAGCTTATAGAACAGACAACTAAATAGCTAAACTTCCACTCTCTCTGATGTGGAGACAAACCTTGAACATCCAAACACGGTTGCCTTCTTTAGTTCACAGCTTTGAAAACTGATATTGAATATCTGATGTGTGATACAGAGACAGAATAAAAGGAGGCAGTCTTCTTAATCAAAGTTTTACCTCAGACTACATCTTATTCTAGAAAGACTATATCTTGCAAAATGTTTTGATGGTTATGTCAATAACCTTTACTTAATTAAGTCTTCCCTTGGACCAGTACTTCTGTCAACCCACTACATCTTCATTGTTTTGCTAGACCCTTATGCTCCCAGGCTGTCAGACTGACTCTGTAGCAGGTAACCTAATATTATAGTAAGAAGTTTGTTTCTGGTGTCTCAGCATGAAGAAGCCACAGAAGAAGCCTGAGATCCACAAGCTGTGCATCCTGTGTTAGTAAGTCCAGGACCTGTGGCATTGTTTGCTGCCTCGAATTTGTGTATTGAGGAAAAATCATGATACACAGCAGCACACTGAACCCAGTCAGAGATTTTCTGAACTCTGCTTTCAATCTCCTAATGACTTCTGGGAAAATACTTCAAGCAAAATACTATAGTCTTTGTGAAGCAATGTTTTTTATTAAAATTCTCTTTCATCATGTTTCCACAAATAGCTGTAGTTGGCAGATCTCCACTTTCTCTCTGTCCTCCATTTGGATATTATTTCTAATCACTTTTTGATATGTAGATCACAATCAGATTTTTCTTTCAAAATCTCTTGGTTAACTTAAATCTCTTGGTTAACTTTTTAGTTATTCATGGACTCATATGAACTCATATATATATAATGGCTAAAGACAGTTTAAATTAACTGTTGTCATCACCAACAGAGAAAATTTAAATGGCACAAGGCCATCTACTTTCCTGCTGTCTTTACCTTGAATAAGACAATGGTTGAGACTGGTGGTTATGAAACTCTGTTACAGATCCCAGGTAGATGTAAAGAGAGGAAATGGCACTTCAAACAGATTTCAAGGAAATGAGGGAATTTTGAAGGACCAATTTATTGCCAGGAGATGCTGCAAACATCAGACTGTATTACAATACTACATTCCAGACAGTGCCATGCACCACCACATCAAGTAATACTCCCTTATATCTTTGCCTTTAATTTGTTGTGAAATCATGCATTCTCTCAGTGAATACAGAAGAAAAGTATCAGTGTAGGTTCTAAATAGTTCATATAAATACTGAAGTGGTTCAATTCTATGACTGAGTGAAAATGATGCTGATGTGTGCTTCCATCAACGCTTATGAAATAGTTCTCCAGGTAAACTCTAAAAGAATAAACAAGGGTTCTGTATGACAAACACTGACATACTTGTGTCCTTCCAATGATGACTTTTAAAGTGATTCCCAAATTATTATGCTCCAAAGGTGCAGCACCTTAATAGTTCCATAGCTGTTACTTTTACAGAATATCACTCCCATGACTTCCCAAACATAAATCAATAGAATTTATTTGTTGTTAATTTGGAATGATGTGAGTATATACTGCAAATTTACCTAGGATAAAAAAGATTGATAAAAAAAGGTGCAAGTGTTCATGATTAAAAATTAGGTACTATAAAAAAAAAAAAAAAAAGAAAAAAGAAAAAGGAAAAGAGAAAAAAGAAGAAAAAGCATTTACTTTTAAGCAAAACCGAAAATGTTTAAATAATTGATGGTATTGGAACATAGAGAAAGTAACCTTGGAGTTAACTTTGTTTCTTTGCAGTCTATATCCCTTTTTGTTTCTTTTTTCATTACCCAAACTCAAAATCAGTATTGCTTTTTTCTACTCTTTTTCTTGCAAGTTTTAACTTTGGTGTCTTTCAGTATGTTTCTGCCAATCTGTGATCTAGCACCAATGATTCCAGTACTCATACTGATTCCATTTGAAACAAGATTTGCTCAAGGCTTTACAGAATATGTTAAGGGCTAGAACAGCTCCAATAAGTACATCAGATGAAAATGTGGAAAATCTTCTTTTAAACTCTCACAAACATAGAAAAGTAGTATGTTATTTAGATTTCAGAAGCCATGGAAAATTCACACCCAACTGTACTTTTTCAATTCCCAATCAAAGCTTCAAGTCTTTTTTCTCCCTGGAAAATTTTCAACCAACATTTCAATTTATTTTAGTGTTGTAAATGTGGAGTAGGAAGTTATGATAAAATGCATCAATATAAAATACTCTGAAATTCAATGTAATAATCCTTTCATTAGAGACCAGCATGTCTAATCACTTAAATTATACTGTTAGATAGTGTAACTTATTGGTTGTAGATTCTAGTAAATCTACTATAGATCTACTATTCCAGTAGATATGGCCCTGAGCAAGGACATGCTTTGTAAACTCACTCAGCTGTAGAAATACTGTGAGAGCCATTTTATCTGACTGCGATGTGTTTGACTGCCCTTGAGAGCAGGTTCGTTGTTTGTCCACTCAGCAGCCTGCAGGCAGAGATGAAGGTCATTCCTAAAATATGTGTGGTTCTCTATGCTTTGGAGTTTTCACCATACTCACAAAACACATTCACCTCAATCGGCGTGCAGGCACATACCGGGAGAGTGGCTTGCAGAGCTGCGGGTCATTGCGAACGGCATTGACATTGCAATCTTGTCTGCTTCCTCCTCGTGCTTTGCGAGGTCATGCATTTGTGCTGATGAGTTCCTCTGCTGCCTCTGCTCTCCTTCTCATTATTCTCTGCAGCTTTATGTGGATGCTGAAAAGGGCTTCAGCAGTGAACTTCTTCACCTCTCTAGCATTTTGTGAGAACTCTCTTTCCCATGCAAGCTAACTAAAACAAAGCTACTGGTTTCGCACCCGCAACTTGTTTTTGCTGAATTATTATGGCTTCAACTAGAAAAAACATTTGGGAATGGATGTCTTAGAGTTGGGCCAATCCCCTTGAGGGGTGGATGGCCAGAGAACCAATTACTTTATGCCATTTAATTCACTTTTTTGCAAACTAACATCTAAAACCTCAGGAAAAAGCCATTAAACCAGCCTTGCTGTCATTTCTACCTGACCCTGGACTTGGTGTGGTTTTTCTACCCATCTGCACTGCGACAGCGACAACTTTACTGTCTCAGCAAGTGTGGAAGAGTGTGAGAAGGTAGATACATGGGATCTCTTTATTTCTAGAGGTGAGTTACATCAGAGAATAAAGTAACTTTCTTTATGGGGTTACATACCCCTTTTTGCACCTGAAATTCAAATCCATATTGTTTATTACTGCTTACCCAAGTTTTCTCTGTGATCATGGAGACACTTCAAGCTACTACATTCCTTCCTTTCTTCAAAAGAAAAGAAAAAAAAAAAAAAGAGACAGAGGACAACACAATAAAAGAAAAAAAAAGAGATTGGAAAAACCAGATTATTAACACTATCTATGTCTTCCTATTGATTTCATGCACACATTTATAGCTATCTCACTGTTTTGCCATATGTTTGAGGTTCCCGCAGAGCAAGACCTGTGTTTATGGGGACACAAAATCAGTTTGTCTTGTTCATGTTTCTGCAGTATGTACTTTTTGTAAACACTGGGATGAGATGTAATGAAAAAATAAGTGTTAGTTAAATAATCTCATAATTTGGGGCTGTTTTAAACATAGGGCATATGAAATAAAATCAGAACTGTTGCAGTGGTGATACTGCAGCATAAAACTGAAGGAATGTAATAGATATTTAAGTCTGTGGCCTGTGACTACATTCAGCCACAAAGATGCCTGAGTTAATATTGGATTGTGTGAGGCAGTGTTCTGCATCTGGACTGGGGCAACCCCAAGAACAAATGCAGGCTGGGTAGAGAATGGGTACTAGCCCTAGGAAGAAAGACTCGGGAGTGTTTGTGGTCAAAAAGATCAGTAGTTTGGATGGGGCTCTGAGCAGCATGGTCTAGTAGAGGGTTCCCTGCCCATGACAGGGGGGGTGGAGCTAGATGGTCTTTCAGGTCCCTTTCCAACCATAATAATTTTTTGATTTTATATTAGAATGTTATAAACTCTGTAAGTTACAGGAGATGTGCTTTATTTTCAAATAGGTATTCTAGCCACTGAATTTCACAATGCTTTGTTTTAAACTGTAGTGTGAAGTATGAATAAATACGTATAAGTAATCCATTATATTAACAATAATAAATTACTCAAAAGTGTCAGAAATTTATTTAAAATATACAGCAGCCTTTTAAGGAAAGTAACAATATAGAAAGCAAGTATATATCTTAAAAATTATATCCTACACACACACAGATATTTTGAAACTGGTTATGAAATTGAAGAAAAGAGAAACATAATAAAGAAAGTCATGTAATGAGTTGCTATTGTTGTTCTGCCAGCTTTCCCTTAAATAATAAAAACATCATTATATAATCTCTATTTCTTTTGTCATGGGTAATTGGTGACTATCACTTTTATGTTTAAATTAAAACTTAAAGATATAGCCACAAAAAAAGAAAACCCATAGTAACTAAATTCTCTGTTTTCATTTTCATTCTTTAAAATAGCAAGACTCCCTGCTGCATCTTATTTTAAAATATTGAAAGAGGTGAGTGGTTCAGACTGAGATCATGCTTTCATCTGGGAGAAAAAATGGATGTATTCATCAACATTCTTCAGGACACTTCACTCCTCTTCACCTTTTTGTACATGATTGATACTATCTCTAAATGAAATATATCCTTGCTGAAAGATACTAAAATAATGGCAATAAGATAGAAATTTATCAAAACACAACCAAATTATACAATAGTTTCTCACTCCTTCTTTCCTGTTGTTTTTTTGGTTTTTTTTGTTTTTTGTTTTTTTTTTTTTGTTTCCTTGCAAATTATTTTTGTGACAACAGTCATTTTTATCATATACTGGATATACCAAAGACAACTAAAAATACTTTTTGAAAAAATATTATATCTGACTAGACAGGTTCATAAACACAGCATTTTAAAGGTTACAATTCCGAAAATCATCAGCTTTCCAAAAAAGACAGAGCAATAAGTTCTTAGAATCTACTTTCATTACTGAAGTGACAGTGATGAGAAAAATATAGACTGTAAGTTTGAAATGTGCATCTTCAATAGCCATTACCTGTTCTTAAGGATTAGCATGATTGTGGGATTTTAGGTTGCCAAATATATTAGTAAACAGGAAGAAACCATATTCTATCAGTGATCTCTGTGCTTTTTCAAACATACCTTTCATCTTGGTAAAAAGGGAAAGGGTGAAATCAAACATCTACTTTCTCACGTAAATATTAATGGTGAAAGTCTGTTTCAGGCTGTTCTCCTTGTGCTGTCTTGAAGGAAAGGAACTGTAGCTGTTTGGATGGGAAGCAGCTGCACAGGCTTCACCACATTTGTGACATAAAAAAATTTTCAAAAGAACAGCAAATTCACTGTTGACTGCCAAACAGGGCTTGAGCAGTTGATTCCCTGTGAAGGAAAGAAATTAACTCTAACAGCTGCATGCAATTTCCCACTTACCCAGTTCATTTGTATTTGACCTTGTCTGAAACCCATTCCCCTTGTAAAGGATGTGACTGAAAGAATTTTTAATATTTTTATTGAGCTTATTATGTCACTTTGTTAAGTTAGAAAGGTCAGATATAGGATAATTAAATAGGAGAAATACATTATTGTATCCCCTCTCCCAAAAAAAAAAGAAAATTAAATTGATTGTTTTTTCCCTTATGTGACTGTCAGCGACAAGAAATCATAGTAACAGATTCTTTCCAGTATATTGTGTTGGTGAAAAATATCCAGATTTAGAACATTCATTCTTATTTTTTGTAACTTTTCACAGATTAGAAAAAAAATAATAACTAATTTTTATGCTGCAACCTGAAAAAGTGTTTTTTTATTATCAAACAGAAAATGAATAACATAGTTGTTTCATTTCCTATTTGTCAACATGTTTTATTCTGTAGGTTGATAGTATTTTGTTGTTTGTAATGTCCCTCCTAAAAGTTCAATCAAATCACAAGACAACTTATGTGAGAAAGTGTTATCTCTTGCTGGGGGTACTGAAAACTCTTTAAGCAATGTCTGGAAAAAATTATGAATAGCAGATTCCAGGCTTTCTGTCTTGCTGGGGATACAGATATGACAGAAGTTTCACAAATATCTAAGCAAATGCCCTGGTAAAATACTATAGAACATAAAAGAAACAAACAACCTGAAAACAGATTGTTAGCTCAGAATCAATAATTTGTTCAGACCCAGGCACAGCTAATACATATGCTGCAGGTCTTGCATACTGATTAATGATTTAGGAGATTAACTATGGGGAGATATAAAAGTTAAAAACCCTCCAAAACCCAAAAAAGCCCATCACAGTGCTAAACTCCAAAATAAAGACTTCTTTATTGGAAAAAAAGACTTGAATGAAAGAATCCTGTCTCTCTCGTGTGACAACCTCACCTGTATATTTCTGGGATAATTTTCTTCTCTGATCCCTCTAAATTAGTGATAGTGTGTACAGTGACAGTGTATATTATTTCCTGAGGCTCTTTTAGAGTCACCTAGTAAATGTAAAAAATGTAAAAGTTTTAAAGATTTAGCCCTGGAGAACAGAGACACTTTGAAAGCTTTTTTTTTTTTTTTTCTTGTGGTTTTTGTCTTGCTAAAGATTCCACTGAATGAAGCCTTCTCAGTCTGAAAGGACCTATCTCATTAGAACATCCATGCTTTGGCATTTTGCTTTATTCAATTCAGGTCAGTTACAAGAAAATTAAGAATTAATTTTCAAACAATTAGCAACTAAAACAAAATTAATATAAAAAGTTGACCTAATAGACATTCAGGAGAGTGTTTTCAAAATTTCAGGGTTTCTGTTCAAGTGCTCTTTCACAACTTCTTTTATAAGTTCTTTCTTATTTAGAAAAAAATAATTATCCCTAATTCAAATGGCTGTTGAATCCTATAGCACAATGTTGATGAAATACACTCATTAGGAAGAAAAAAATTTGCCTCATGTATCAGTGAAAATGCATGTGTGATAGAACTCAGTGTTAATCCCCAAGTTAAATTAAAGATTTAAAGTAGTATGTTCCCAACTCAGGTGAATTCATCAACTGGAATGCTTCACATTGAAAAAAGTCCTCACTAATATCCTGGTAATAGTGTTTTAATTAGTTTAAACCATCAAGTATTTGCTAGACCAAAAAGAAATTATCAACCAGAGATTAACACACCCACCCAGAACCTAAGACATCTCAGACACTCTGATATCCTGACTCTGGGTGCAGACTAGAAGAGCCATGGGGGAAAAAAAAAAAAAACAAAACAAACAAAACACTGCATAAATATCTTTTAGAAGTACATTTTAAAAAAGAAAAAGAAAAAAAATTCTCCAAGTTTTGTCTGTTTTGCCCTTGATCAAAACAGTTTTGATAGGACACCAATGTTTTAGGACTTTCTGAGTAATATTTATATAGCATTAAGGCCTTTTCTGTTTTTCACACTGCTGTCCCTCCCACCAAAGAAGAGTAGACTGGGAGTGCAGAAAAGGGTGGGAGAGGACACAGGCAGGACAGCTGACCCCAGCTGACCAAAGGGACACCCCATATCATGTGCTCAGAAGTAAGAGCTGGGGGAGCATTTTCCAGTGGTTACCATTATCAGGAAGTGACTAGGCACGAGTTTGCTGGTGGTTAACTACTGCATTTGCATTAGCTATCTGGTTTTATTTTTTTTCTCTCCTTCATTTTTACTTATTAAATTGTCTTTATCTTTCCCATTCTCCCATGTGGCAGCAAGTTAAGTGGCTGTGTGGGGCTTAGCTCAACTCTCAATTAATCCACAGCAGTGAGTCACTTCATTTTATTTCCATTGAATTTAATCTGTTATTTTATTGAACTTCATCATCACCAAGTCTAGACAATCTATTTAAACTTGATCCAAGAATGCCAGACTGTGCATTGAGTGTTTAACTAATAATTACCACTTATGCTTCTTTGCTATTAATTAGTTTCTTAGAGGCTAACTGCTGTCAAAGATCTGATTTTTATCTGAGCTATTCTTCCAGTAAAAAAAAATATTTAAAAACCAAATTCAGATAACCTTCTTCAGGTCAAACTTACTTTCATGTCATTATTGATAAATAAGAGCCTACTACATAGACAAAAGCACTCATCATGCACAATGAAAGCCTGTGATAACATTGAATCACAGTGTTGAATCATTTTACCAATTCTGTATCAAAATACACAGAAATTTAGGTCTAGGAAGTAATGCATTAACAGCAATTTTTATTAGTTTGCTTTTCTTTTAGTATTAGAACCTCTCTGGCTCCAGTGTTTTGCTTAAATGATATAGACTCTTCAATCCTATTCTCAAGTCCAATTAAAATAATCATAAATGTCTCTAATTTTTTTCCTTGGTGGAGACAAAATGAACAAAGAACCACCAATTACAAAAAAAAGCAATTTTGAAAAGTCTCACAAATGATGGATTTTGGCTCTGAAGTCATCTGGAAACAATAAAAATATTAACAAAAAATCAATGACTGTAGGGAAAAATGTTAGAAATTATTTGTTCTTGTTATTCAAACCAGGAGTGGACTGGGAAGCAATATAATTCACTTACTTTCACATAATGATACTTACTGATACATGTCAAGAAGCTGGGCCTGCTAGCATTTAAATTTTCTATATTGAACAAACTGGTTTAAAATATTAGGGAATATTTTGAAATAAATATGTCTGTGACTTCACAATTTAGTTAAATACTTGAGAGCTATCCCACTGTAACTGCCAGATACCCCTAATGCTGAATGTAGATAGCAATTAGAAAAAACAGTATGGAAACTAGATTAAAGATTAAGGGACAGGTCCTCAGTCCACATAAATTTACCTATTTCCACTGGTTTTAATGGATCTGTTGCATTATGTGTGCTGAGCATTCAACCCTAAGAATTTATCAGCTCAGGAATCCAAAGGAAATCCTTGGCTCCCAAAAGTAATCATGTATTATAACTTTAGAATTTTAGCAGAACTGAAATTATTTTTGAAATCAGACTATGTATTTATCATGGGATTGCAGACAAAAACTTGAACTCAAAAAAGTGACAACTTTATTTGTTGCAGGAATAAGTTCATGGCATTCTGAAGCTTGTATTATACCATGTGATAAAATAAAGAATCTCTGAATACAGTTAAAAGATTAACAAGGACTTTAGCTGATAAGGAAAAAGTCAAAGATAAGCATGTTTTATTCTGACCAGATCAACAGAGCAAACTATGCCTCCACCTAGCTTGGTGTTTATTTTTTATCCAGAATGTAAATAAACTCACTGACTTCCAAATTAAAATTTGAATATTAATTTCTTAGTTTAATATTATTATTATTATTATACATTCCTTGCTGAATCAATATTTTGTAAGAAATTTACTCAATTTTCAATGCAGTTTAACTTTGAGTGCTTCGATGAGAAAGCAATGTCATGTAACATGAAAAAAAAAAAAAGGTGGGATGTTCATAGAAGGAGCCTCCAAAAATAAGAACATTAAAACAACTATATTCCCAAATTATTCCTTGAAGAGAACAACAGTATTAGTTGTAACTGGAAGAAATGTGCTGACAGGAATATTATTTCTTTTAGTCTCCACTTAAAACACACATTATTAGAAAACTATTTTGTCCTCCAACACAGTTCAGAGTCAATGTATTTTTTTTTTCTATAACCTTTGACATATAATTTAAGAAACATAACCTTATCCTTTCATGATTTCATAATCTCCATGAAATATTAAAAGTCATTAGAAGAGATAATGGGGAGTTCAATTTCACAGCATTCATTTGAAAAAGGTATTAAATTTAATCAAACTTCTTTTTATGAAGTAGTCTTTGACATTAACTTTTCAAACTATCCCTGGGATGTAATGGACAAAAGACAAGTGCTTTTGAAATACCTGTAAGCAAAGGAGACCAGGTTAGAACATGACCCCTAAAGTCAAGTTACTCAAATCCATTTTTCACCTCTCACCTGACTGCCTGCAAATCGCTTCGGTTCTGTAATTGTTCTCACTAACTGTATAAAGTCTTTTGATTTATTAAACTTTCTTGGACAGGAACTTTCCCTCACTATATGTGATTTTTGGCCTGACAGTACTGTCTAGAGACTTACCAGAATCCTTAAAAATGTCTTCCTTACATATAAAACTAATTGTTAGGTAACTGAATAACACTGATAAAACATGGATTTTGAAAATAAGACAGTCTGATAGTTCTGTTAAATGATTTTCTACAGGTAAATTTCAAATTCAGATTTAAACTGTCACAGATTTACTGGATTTTTTGTCGTGATTACAAAATTCTGAATATGTAGGAGCTGGATTCTGCTTTTAATACCTATATAATACAACCTGTTCATTATTTAACTAAAATAAGTACACCTGGTCTTCAACTGGATTTTAATAAGACTGATTAAATTAGATTTAACTTAATTAACCTACCTACAGAAAGTTTGTGTGGACTTGGCAGTTTGTGTCTATTAAATTAACAAGGCAAAAACAAAACAAAACAAAATAAAAAAAGCCCAAACCAAAACAAATAACACCCAAACAAAACATTCCAAATTAGAAATAATAATAATAATAAA
>VXAC01000897.1:8594-19025 GCA_013399225.1 Rhipidura dahli
CACCCCCGTGCCAGAGCAAACCAGAGAAACCTCTTGAATCATTCCTGTCTTTAGACTATCTCACAACACATTTGCCAGACTGCTGAAAGAAGGTAGCGTTTCCTCTAGACACCACATGTTGTGAAGTATTATAAATACACTGCAGAGCCTGGAATCAGGATCAGATTAGCGAGCTTGCAAAACAGTAGTGTTTTACTTTCTTGTCTCATTTGTTTGAGAGGCACCAAAGCCGGCGTTGAAACCGGTTTTTCGTGTATAAACATTCTGAAGCAGCACATGGAGTTCACCTTCAAAGGTCTGCGTTCCTCCAGCACACATGTCCAGACAAGGTGCCAGAACGTGGCCCTGCCTCTGCCAGTCCAGCTACAATTTCCTGTTCTCAGCCTGTGCCTCTGAACCCGGGAGTGCTCCCAATTGAAGTGATCCCAGAAAAACAAGGGGATGAGAGCCTCTGCTCCTCCATCTCCAGCTTTTTCCACAGGCAGCAGCCAAAAGGGATGCACCCAGAAACAACGAGCAGCTGCCTCCCCTGGGACTGATCAATCCTAAAAAACCCAGTCCAGCCCATGCCTAAGTGGCTGCCTCTCCCCAGCAACAAAAATAGGGGTGTAATAGCCCAAGGGATGTCTGTGGTGAGGGACACAGCTCAGAGGGCATCTCTGGGGTTTTTAATTCCCGTGTTTTTGTGGCAATCTGAGGTGATCTCTGCTAAGATGTGCCTTGTTTGCAGTGGTGCAAAGTGCTAGCTGTGGTGCTGCAAGAGCCAGGAGCCCTGCAGGTGTGGGTTGTGGCACCTGGGAACTTCATTTTCTACCAAAACACTCAGCACAAGTGCACCCCAACTGCTCTGAGAGCAAGCTTTCATAAGTGCCCTCACCTGTAAGGTTAAATCATGGAATTTCTGCAGTGAGAAGAGAGGCTGTGGGCTGTTGACAGGAGAAGCACCTCCTGTTTCTTGGGTTACCTGCAAATCCAAAGCTCGTTCTCATGGTCTGCAAAGTTCCTGAGCTCTGCTGGAACAGAAACTTTATATTCTCTTTGTTTTCCTTTTATCCAGCAATCTGAAAGCCTATTCTCTTGGAGGGCACTGCTGAATAAATCAATGAGTCCTTGTTAAGCACCAATAAATATCAGTGTTTTCCACGAAAGAAAAGGAAGAACACACTGCAGGGGGAAAAAATCCGAACTGAAAATTTTGCCTTTTCTTTTCTGACAACATAAATTATTTTGATCATTAGTCAGCTATTAATCTATGACTAATAACAGAAATATTTTGATAAGAGTTTTATTTTCTGGAGTTATTTTAAGCAGTAAGCATTTATTTTATTAGTTTTGTGTTCTTTTGTTTTCAGAGAGGAGTATTTACCAGATATTTAGCCTGGATGAAATATATATGTTTCAAATGTCCACAAGTCTCTACTGCTAAAGGATTTAGCAAACAAATGCAGCCAAGTGGAAAAGTAGAGGAAGCACAGGAAATTTTGATGAGATATTGGTTGGTTTATTTGGTTTAGACTTCTAAATCCTCCACTGTGGGGACAGGAAAATTTTAACACTGGCAACAGATTCGATAATCTACAAACCAGATTATTCAGTAGAAGGCTGCTAATTATTCACTTCATCATCTAAACTCAGTGAATTAACACTTCAGATTTTATGGGTACTGCTTTCTTCTGGAATTGTTTTCTTTGGGAGCCTGGTGTGTGTGCTTGTGTGCCTTTGCTGCTATTTCCAGGTCCAGCATTCCAATGATAAAAATACAGTCAGGAATCTGACTGGTAATTATTAATAGTTACATAGTCTGCTGTGCCTTCCAAATGAAGAAGTGCCATGAGTTAAACTTCTGACATCCACAGGGAATCTCTTTCTAGAATCAGGCAGGATGGAAATCTGTTGAATTCACAATAATTGGAAATTTTGCTTCCTCTGGAACATCCAAAGCTCTTTGGAGCAGCATGGCAAGAGAGTTATTGGCACCTCGCCTTCTTTTAGTTAAGGTAGACTCTGAAATTAGGTCATTAGGATGGTCTTTAGGTGTAGTGATTTTTAAGTCAGGAAGGTAAAATCAGAAAGAAGAGCCTTCAGTTCTAAGTTAGTCTGAAAACAAAAAAATTGAAGTGTCCACAAAACTCTGAACAACCAGGCATTTAACTTGTTGAAAGTTCTTAAGTGTGCATAAGGGACGGGAAAAAAAAATAGTAATAAGAATAACTGTCTTAGAACTAGTTTTGACTTCCTTTAAAGAAAGATAAAAATGTGTAATATTGAAAAATATTTAAATATTACAATGTGTAACCTCCTTGTGTGCTTCATATATTTGCCACTCAGGTGAAGGCAGAGAATTGCACCTTTTTTTCAGTGCACTTTGCTCTTCCACACAACCCTTTTAGGTGGGCAAAGGCAGATTTTCATCCTTATTTTGTTGCTACCCTTTTCACTGGAGCCTCAGGGCTGGTAAAGGTCTTGCAGCTGTGTCAGAGTCTGAAACAGAGGTGCCTGGCACCAGTGCCCCATGATGGAAACCCAAATTTTTCTGCCATAAAGTGAAAGCACGTTGTGGCCAGTGAGGCAAAAAAGTACAAAAACAAACAGACTTTGAGGGCTCCTTGTTGAAACTTGTAACAAAGTGTTAGAGAGGTGGCCAGAGGAGTCTCCTGGGGTTCAGAAATTCAGATTTATCAGTGCTTGTCCGGGCTGATCCGAAGCTCTGGGGTTTTTGACTGTTGCCCATCACCAACAATAACGTGAATGACCCCCATTTATTGCATTTCCACAGCAGTGATAGGAAGAACTATCCAAGAAACTGGGATGCGACCCACAGAAAACAAACAAAACTTCCTGCTGGGGAACATCTGAGCTGCTGCTTTTTTTTTTTTCTTTTTTCCCCTGGAAACCAAGCTGTTGAGAACAGTGTTATCTCGCTGTGTTAAAGTGCAGTCTAAATGCTGCTCATTCATTTCACAGAAGACAAAAAATACAGCCAAGTGTTGTAAATAAAGGAAACCCACTGCACTCCTGGGCAGCAGTGGCTGTGCTCAGGCTGCCTTGCTCTGGTGCATGGGAACCTCTCTCCTTAACAATCTCCAGCTAATTAGTGTCCTTTTGCAGAGCTGCAGTTCCCCGTGCTCAGGTTTGTGGACAAAAGGCTGCAACAACCTCGATTTTTCCAGCCTGCACAACTCACAATGCTGAAATACCTGAGCAGTGCCTTGTGATTTATTTGTAAGACAATGATAATCTTGATGTTATTACGACCCAATCTTATCATCTCCTGGTGTGCCTCACCCATTTCTGGGTCTGTTTCCATGTGCCACATTTGCCTGCTTAGGAATTCCCTGCCTTTAGCACCATTAAAATAAGCTAGATGTTCATTAAACGTTATTTTATTAAATTATATTGTTATTGATAATGAGCAAAACATAGAAAAATGCATCAGATTGTTCTTTCCCTGCTTTGTGGGGGGAATGTGCCCTCGCTGCTTGTTGTAAGCACCAGTAATGGTTAAAAATAACAGTATTCACATTTCTGCTTTCAAGAACAGAAGGAATTCTGGAGGACAAGTGGATTGATTATTTCCTTTATTTCCTTTCCCCCACTCCTTTTCCTCACCAGCTCCAGGCCTAAATAATAAAAGCTGATTTTGGAAGATGAGGAGATTAAGCCTCTTGAAGCACCCGCCAGGTTTTATTGATCCTTCAAAATTAAACTGGGGGCTTCCAAGGGCTGCCTGCAGCCAGGCTCTCAGAGAGGGGATGGTGTCTGTGAATTTTTAACTAAGATCCAGCCTCCCTGTGTTCCTGGAAAGAGGATTTCAGGAGCCATTCTGATGTGTCGGGTACCACAGACACTGATAAATGCGTATTTTTATCAAAATAGCTCGTCCGCAAACAAAAATCATTGTAAAAATCCTGTGAAAATGCCATTTTCTAGCTACCACACCACTGTTTGTCCACATGGTACATAACACTAGGATAAAGCATCATTGCTTTTAAAGCAACAATGCATATATATATATATATATATATACACATATCTATATATATAAAAGAGTACAGATTATACATATTTGTCAGGAAAACATTCTCAAAGCCTGCTGGTGTTTCTCATGGAGAATTCAAAATTTCCCCTCTGTGCTTCTCCTTTTGATATATGTCAATTATTTATAAAGTAAGAGATTGAATTATTAATGTTCATTAATACATCCACATTATGTAAAACGGATGGAAATATTTAATGTATTTTTTTACCAATATTCATCACTATTGGGAACAAAGGGAAAGTCTTAAATAAAGCAATTATCAGCTCATAGCAAAGCAGTCATACTGATCAAAAATTGGCCTCAGAGGAGCCTCAAGTGGGTCTTTAGACTCTGATAGATGAGGTAATAGATAGATGATTTTTTTAAAATTATATTCATAATCTGGAAATTCCATTTCCAAAATTTCCCTCTTTGATGAGCAGAACTTGCTCCAGCAGAGTAACAGACCACCTGCCCCACCCACCTCAGCAACCTGTAACAAAAGGCTCAGGCTTCGTGTGGGTTTCTGCTCAGTTTTCCACAAAAACTGGATTTTAGGGTCCGTAAATTGATCAGGTTCAATAAACGTGCTACGAGTCCCTGAGTAAACACCAACTCTCACTAACCTTCACCAGTCTGCACTTCACATTTTTTCCATTCTTTTGGCCTAAATTTTTATGTGCTGATAATTCATTATTTATTGAAATAATAATTAAAAAGAGATGTACACAAAGACCATAACAACCACAGCAGGAAGATTTTTCTGGGTTTATTTCTTGTGATGCAGGGTAAGTTACCAGGGGCTTTCTTGCCTTCCCCTGAAGGCATTTGCTTTTCATGAATCCATGTAACACAGTATTTCATTCATTGCTCCTGCATGTGCCTTGCATTTAAAACAGATGCCCTGTGGACCAGCCAGGGTGGTGCTGTGACCACCTGGAATCCAATCACCTTTCCCACCAACCCCTCTCATCTTTGCTTTTGGTATTTCAGGAAAAAAAAGTAAAAAGGAGTGATGACAATAACTAGAATTATTCATTAAAAGGGAAGAAAATTTATAAATACATGAAAGAGACAAAATAACTCAGAAGAAAATTAAATATTGGCTATTCCAAGATAATATAATCTATATTAACTGCCTGCTTAGGCAAATTCAGAAACCTACTTCAAGAAACCCTAATTTAGTATGGGCTTCAATGAGGTGATCAACAAGTATTTTATCATCCTCATTTAAGGTTTAAGTGATTTGTTTCTTTTTCTACTGCTGAGCAGTCTGGACAGGTGTTTTGTGGTTTCTGCAGCAGTCTATTCTAAATCCACCCCTTCCTGCTGCCACTGCTGGGGCACCTGGAGCAGCCTTTAAACAAGAGGAGCATCATCCCCGGTGTTCCTTGTTCTGTCCCCAAAATGAGGTGTGTGTGTGGTGCAGCGTTTGTGCTGGAAGATGGAAAGTCAAAGTTAAGGCTTTGACAGCCAGAAAAGAGAGTGCTGGGTCTTTCCAAGGCCCCTGGTTCACTGCACGCTCACAGCCCTGAGAAAGCACCTCTGCCTCCTGCATTCTGCCTTTGCCAGCTGTCAGTCTGGACACACACCCTGAATAAATGAGAATGCAAACCACAGCAGTGCAGTCCCACACAAGCATTTTATATTTTCACTTTTATGCAAGACCTATAGGCCTTCTCTCTGGGGAAAAAAAAAAAAAAAAAAAAAAAAAAAAAAAAAAAGAAGAAAAAAAGGAAAAGGTCCTTTATGAATCATTTAATGAAATTCAGAGCTAAGGAAACATTAATGTTCCCTGTAGGCTGTAGCTAGGGTGGACGAGTACCTTGTTCTGTGCCTGTTTAACAGGGCATAAAACAGCTTAAAAAATCAACAAGTTTGGGTTTATTAAAATCTAGTTTTACAATAGCTCAGTGGACTCAGCTTTGCAGCAAAGCAGGGAGTGATTTTTGTTCCCCTTTCAAACAAGGCAGTGCATCAAGGATCACTCTTCTGCAGAATGATGAAGGAAGTCATGCGTTCCAGAAACAGGAGAGATGTCTAAATTCCATGCAGACTTTAGATATGCCACTGCTGTCCCAGGAGTGACCCCGGGGTGGCACAGGGCAGGGCAGGAGGTACCTGCACCCCTGAGATCACAGGCAGGTGATTGCACCCCAGCAAAAACAGCCTGAGGTGGCAACATTTAATGTTTCTTGTGGCTTTTTCGCATTTCCTGTATGAGCCTAGGAGTGGATTCACAGCATTTAATACTGAAAAGTCGACTATCAGGAGATAAAGCAGGAGTGGTAAAGAAAGAAGCAAGCTGGTATTTCAGACCATTTCAGGCTTTTCCACGGGGGTAGCATAAAGAGCAGACAGCAGATACATTCAGCAGTATCCAACAGAAACCTGAGAGGGATTACTGGCTTCCTCCACACCATGACAAATTTCAATTTAGGACATATGGAATAAATCAGGGTGGACAGCGTGGAGCTGGAACACACAGGGAAATCAGTAATAAACCTGCAGGGTAGGCAGAGGTGCTTGGAAGCCTGGGGGGCTGTTAGCAGCCAGCTCTGCTGGTTTTTCAGCTGAGCTGGGATCAAGTGGGCACTGGGCAGAGAGAAGGAGAGCTGGCAGAGGCAGAAGCACTGTTAATTTGCAGCCACAGAGTTAATGAGGTTGTGGTCACCATTCTTTTCCACCCCTCTGCCTCCTCCTTGGAGCAGCATTTGATAGAGGATACGGGTGATGGCACGAGCAGACAGCCCAAAAAAGCAGGCATTTGGTCCATGATCTGGGTAGCCTGGCCCTGGCACCCTCTGCCTGTGACTGCTGGAAACCTTTAATAGCTTATATTCATCAAAATCCCAGAATGGTTTGGGTTGAAGGGACCTTAAAGCCCACCCAGTGCCACCCCTGCCATGGGCAGGGACACCTCCCACTGTCCCAGGCTGCTCCCAGCCCCAGTGTCCAGCCTGGCCTTGGGCACTGCCAGGGGTGGGAGTAATAAATATAAATTATATTATAATTGATATACAAAATGTTGTTATGTAGAGAGAGAGAGTTGAATTAGAACCATCACATTATTGTGAGCCACTCCAGTGTAAAAACTCAGGCAATTTTCCACTATTGCTGTAAACAGGCCAGGATAATTTCATGAGTGGGGAAAAAAAAAGAAAAAAGGGAAATTGAAAAAAATAAATATTCAAATAAAGCAGCCCTGTTATCTTTCTCTTCTGGGAGATCTTTTGGATGCTGTCAGGTCTGGTTGTGAGCTCAGAGTGATGTTTTCTGTTGGGAAACCAGGGCTGCTCCCAGAGCTCTCTGCAGCTTTGCTCTGCAGTGTGTTTCTGTGTGTCCCACAGTCAGGTGGGGCAGCTCATGCTGGTTGGAGCCAAAGAAACCCTTATTTCATGGTCATCTGGGGGTTTGCACAACTGCTTTACCACTTCTTTTTTTTTTTTTAATCTATCAGGTTTAGCATCGTATCTTCATGCAAAACTGAGGGTTCCAGGCAGGGCACACATCTGGAGGGGCAGGACCAGCATCTCTTGTGGAGGTATCAGCATCTTTCACCCAGGCAGCATCTGCAATCTTCTGTTTTTAATCCTCAGGAGGGCCACTTCAGTGCAATCTACCTTTTTATTAGAGCAGATGGGCTGAGGTGACAAATTTTTGACTTACTGCTCCAGGGTGTAGTAGCCCAGGAAGGATCTCTTCAGGCAGGATATTCCTGAGTTACCTGGGGATGAGTGGAACAGCACCCTCTGATTTTCTGGCTTTTCTCATTCAGTGGGAAAAGACTGAGAATATTCCTTACCTTCCAGCCCTCTCCACCTCTCACATTGCTGACACAGGGTAGCCTGAAACACTCACAGGTGGGTTTTCTGCTTCCGACAGAATTTCCCTTGGCCAAAAATATTGAATTTTCTGTCATAATCCTCATATTGGAGTTACTGCATGGATTTGGGGAAAATGCACCTCTCTGCTTCAGCTCTCTCATGGAGAAGAGGGAGGCAAGAATGCAAAATAAAAGTCTGAAAGGGAATAATCCCCACGAATACAACCAGCATTCTTTTTTATTTCTCTGGCTACACACCAGCACGTTCAGGTGTGGGTTCATGTGTCATCGTGGGCTCAGTGCTCGTGTGCCTGAGGTCATGAATTCCTCCTGTTCCTCACACTGTGGCCATCAGCAGCTGGCTGCAAACTGGGTGCCAAACATCTTGTTACTCCCTAACCCAAACTGAGGCTTTAAATAAATTCTGGAAATCTTTCGGCTCACATCATTCCCCTCTTTTCCATGCAGGGATTGATACGGTTCAGACCAAACCTCTTCTTCAGGCTTTGCTGGGGCAGATTCCTGTCTGAACCCAGTCTGGGATGAGCTAATTCCCATTTCTGCCTGACAGAAACCTTCATTTTGAGGAAACACTATAATTGAGGCCATAATCAAGAAAGACAGGTCTTCTCATCCTCCAAAGAAACCGTCTGAATTTCTTCTGAGGAACAGAGAAATGTTTCTAGCTACCCATCAGACAAATAAATGACTACAAAAATTGCTATAAAATTACACTGGCACTGGATCCAGCTCTGTCACTCAAGCCAGAGTGGAGAGGGATCTGCATCACAGGTCTCTTAGTCTTTAATTAATTAATTGGGAGCATGATGAGATAGGGATTCCTCTGACAGACAGACAGCAAGAGAAACCCAGCATCCACACAGAAATTATGGGCTTGCCCTCAGCTTTAATTAGACATTCACAGATGCAAGCACCACTTTTAAGAGGGAACGACAGAATAATAACTTTTTTTACATATATTCTCTTATTTCCTACATACATTCTCATTTCCAAGGAACATCTGTGCCCACCAGTGCATGCCCCAGGTGAGCACCTCTCCCTGCAATCATCTCAAGGATGGGAGGACCAGCACCAGATTCTATTTTACCCAGGTGTTCCTGTTCTTCCCCGTCACTGCTGCATAGGCTAAGAAATCATTTTCTCCTACAAAATGTTCAAACACTTTCCTTAACTCATGTCCTGTTGCTGTGTTGTTTTGGGTTTGGTTTTTTTTGTACTTTCTCAGCTGTGTTTTTGTGCCATCAAGCCTCCCAAAACCTTATTCAACCAGAAGAGGCTGCACATCAAAACAGAGGATATTTTTACTTTTCTTTTATTTTACTGTACTTTATTTGCAGCGTAACCGGTAATTTCATTTTCTTTTGTGTTATTGCCATATTGCTAAAATATGATTGAAAGAGAAAGGGAATATTTAAGCATTAATAAAATAAATATCATAATATGAGTCAGTGAGAGGTTGGCTTGTGGTTTTTTGTCCAGTATGAAGTTACAAATTCTAGGAGAAAAAACTAATTAATGATAGGCAGACTCTGAAGGCATGTGACAGAAAAACCATAATATTTCTGCTGGTCTTCAGGTCGAACAGCAGTGAAAATATTTCTGATTGTGAGCAGTAATTCCTTCTAGGTTACAAATTGCTGAGCTTTATGGCTTTAAATGTTCCTTCTTTTTTTTTTTTTTTTCCCTTGGGTAAGGAACAGCAAGATTTTAATAACAACTGATTCCAGCCTGGGATGCCTTAGCAGTTCATTGAGCTACCTGGGAGCTGGTTGATGTTTCAAAGAGAGGGTTCCAATTAGCTGGTTTAGCTCTGGTTCAGGGACTGTGGTTACCTAGAGGGAAAGGATCACTAAGGGACATCACCCTCCTCTTTCTGTCCTCATTGTCCCTATTTTCAACTTTTTGGTACAGAAATCAGTGCCCACTCAATTTAATGCACACTGTGCCCTGGCTGAAGCCCTGATTTTTGTAGCTAAGACACAGCAACAACAACAACAACAACAACAACAACAAAAGCCTTATTTTTGTCTTTCAAGTTTAGGAAAAGCAGTAGGCCAAGCTGTCAGATGGCACAGAAAATGAGAGTTACATCGGTTTCTGCCATGGGCAAAACTCTGCTGCTCACAAAAGGGACTGTACCTCATGTGAATGTTGATATATCCAAATGAAACCCCTCACTGAAGTCAAGGCCACACATCCAGGAGATGCTGGACAGACTTCACTGTCACTCCCAGTTTTCAAAACCGTATGAAAATCAAAAATTCAAAACATTTTTCAAACTTTCTTCCACTGCCTACAGCTTTGAATGTGCCAAGCCCTGCAAATGGCAAACAGCAGTGTGCCCAACTGAGAAGTTAATTATTCTGTGCTTTTTTTTTTCCCCATTATGACTTCCACAATTTAGTTGTTGGACCTTTTAAAACTATTTTTTAAATAAAATCTTTATTAAAATTATTTCTTGCTTGTTAACACAGCCTAGGTTTGTAGAGATGTAAGCAAGACTTTACAGACCTCAGAAAGAGCAGTGCTGAAATAATCATCTGCCAAGCCCTAAATAACTTTTATT
>VXAC01000897.1:19053-44582 GCA_013399225.1 Rhipidura dahli
AAAAAATCTTTATTTAAAAAAAAAAAAAAAAAAAAAAAGAAAGAAAGAAAGGAAAACTAGAAGTTACAGAAACACAGAAATCTCTTTACCTTCTGCAGATGCATCAACAAACAGGAAAGTGCTTTTTCACTGCCACCAGTCTTGTTAATTTTTAAGTTCTAGATCATTGACCCTCAGCACAAAGTGGTCTGCTTAAAGCAAGGCCAAGGCTTTAGGAGCTGCCTTTTAGCTGCAGCCACAAGAACTCCTCCTCACAAAAACCCCAGATCTCCATGTTAAATACACCTGATTGTGGTCCTTGAAGTAAGTCTTTAAGATAAATTAAATAAATCCCAAGCTTCATCTTCTTTTGAAATGCCAGTTTAATCCAATGCCATAACTGCAATTTCAATTTTTCCCTGCTGTGCTGTTTTCCTTGATTTTTGTGATTATACATATACATGCTTAGACTGCAAACATGTCTCCTCCTTCATTCCAGGACCCCCAGCCGAAGTGTTGGGTTCCCACCCCAAGGATATTTCGGGTGGTCCCTGGTGTGACACAGAAGCCCAGGGACCCATGGATACAAATACGTCTGCTCTGATAATGAGATAAAAAGAAACTGCTGGTTCTCCCACAAAAAATACATTTTCCAGCAATTCACAGTAGTGAAGGTATTTGAGATTATTCCCATTTCCCATGACAGAGTGTTGGGGTTTGAAAGTTTTCCTTTTCGGTTCTTCTCCGTGGTGGAATTTTTTCCCTGGGTGTGTTGCAGAGAATGATGGCTGGGTGATTACGAGAACAAAAGGGAAAGGCCAAGCAGGCTGCCCGCTCTGGCACCTGGGGGTGGGAACTCAGCTCGGAGGGCCGGTGGGCACTCAGCGTTGGTCACGAGGTGAGGGGAGACTGCTGCCTGCCGTGGTGGTGAGGACAACGCTACGCTGAACCTCTGCATTTCTGGCTGCTTTCCTTCTGTGGGAGAAGCCCCGGGATTCCCGAGCCTGTTTTGTTCCTGCCCTGCTGGGAGTCGGGCTGTGGCCACCGTGTCCCTGCTGCTGCTCTGAGCCTGTGCTACACTGTAGCCCGTGCGCCCTGCCTGCCGAGAGCTCCCGGGATTCCTGCTGCGGCTCCGGACTCATCTGCCGCCCAGAACTGGTGCTCGTCCCTGCTGTTCCAGCCTGCTGCTCCCGAGGATTCTGCCGGACACCGGACCAACTGCCCACTGGGGTTTGTGAGGCCTTTGTTCCGTCCCTTCCCGGGACCCCGAGCCGCCATTGCCTTGCGAGGGCCGAGCTCGCTCCGGAGCGCCCCCTGCAGCCGCGGGGGAACCATCGCACCCGCCCTGCTCGCCGGTGCACAGTGGGTGGGGTTCTGTTTGCTGCCATTGTCAGTTATTGCTGTCTGCTTGTGTTGGTTTATATATATATATATAGATATATTAGTAAAGGACTGTTATTCCTATTCCTCACATCTTTGCCTGAAAGCTCCTTTATTTCAAAGTTATAATAATTTGGAGGGAAGGGGGATTGCATTTTCTCTATTTCAGGGGAGGTTCCAGCCTTCCTTGAGTGACACCTGTCTTTCAAACCAAGACACAGAGGAAGGAGTTGCTTATGTTTTAAGCTGTGTTTATCTTTGGGGACATCTGTCCTGTGCACGGATGTGTTGCGCTGCTCCACACACCACCTTCCTCCATCCCATGTGTTTAACATCTACTGGTCCAGAAAAGCAGAACAAGAGCAAGAAAGGGAACAAAGACCATTGTTTCTAAGAGATTTTGTTTGCAAACAAATGGCCCAGCAGAGGCACATGGGAGTTATGTTCTGTTTAAATTCAGAATACACACATCTGCCCCTGCCAGGCAGGTCATACTGAACACAAATAAAAATGTTATTAAAGCTCCATCACTCCTACAGCTACAGTGCTGGTGAGACTCCCAGTGTGCAGGATGCAACAGATAGAGCTGAGCATCCAGCCTGGCTCCTCACAATCAGGATTATAAATGAGCCACAAGGGTAAGACTTGGGTCAACTGAAAGATTTTATTAAAAAGCGACTATTTGTATTAATAATGTCAAGCCTGCAGATATAGTTCTTAAGTAATGGTCACATCATGAAGAGGAATCAATTACACACAAAACCAGAGTCCACTTTTTTTATTTTCTTATTGCATTTCTCATTTCTATTGTGATGAATGTGGCGGGAGGTTTTCAATAAGAGGTTTTGGGAAGCAGATATAAATATTCCGAATGCCTCAGGCCTGCTGCTTGTGGAGGCATAACATCCTAATTGAAATTCAAGATCTTGTGATCAAAATCTGCTGAACCAGAGATCTTCACACTACACCAAGTATTAATATGTTATTCCACATGGATTATAAAACAAGTGAGAAATATGTGTTCGTATCCTTTGCATCACACAGCTTCATTATTTCTTGTATTGCTAAAGATGGCTTTTTTAGAGGGTTATTTAGCCACGTGACATAAAAATACTGAACATTAAAATATGCTTAATGGGCTCACAAGAAAACAAATGGACAGCAGCCACAGATCTCTCCACAGGGCATCAAGAACATCTCCAAGGGAACACACAGATCCCAGTTCCACAGCAAGCAGAGATCTGTATAAATGCACAAGGATCCTGCAAGCTGGCAAAGACATGAAACCCCTGCAGAAGGAATCATCAAAACCATTAAATTCCTAATGGGAAAGACCAAGATCCCTGAGGTCACACTCAAGAGCTGCTCAGCCAAAAAAAGTGTCTAAGAATTAATTATTAGGAGAAGAGTTCCAGACCTGTTGATGCGCTGCCACACGAAGACGAAAGAGATGAAGACTTGGAAAAAAAATTATCTTCCATTTCACCTGTAGCTTATAAATTCACTTTTCCATATGAGGCCTTGTGCCATGTTGGGAGTTATCATCCTTTTTCAAGCAAAACTTGTGTCCTGTTTCCCTGGACTGAAAGGCACACTTTGCAAAGAGGGGACGATCCCAGAAACCACTGTCAGACAGGTGGGTCTGCAAGGAACCATTGCCTCTCTTGCAGGCAGAAATGAGACTTTTGTCACTTTTACTCAAAGGTAAAATGGGAGGTCAGCAATTTAACCAAAGGAAAAATAAAAAGAAAAAGGATGGATTTGTTTGAAGAGACCATTTAATGCTCTCAGATGGATTTCCAGACAGTGATTCATATGTTTATCTATTTACAAAGAATAAGTGGATTTTTAACAAAAATGGCAGTAGCTTGAATTGGATAGGCCAGGAAAGGGGTAGCTTTGGGGATTTTTTTCCCCCATTTGCTTTTTTTTTTTTTTTTTAATATATATATTTTATCCTCTTTGTTCTTAGAGATCATTTACTGGGTTGCTCTGCAACCTCATCTTCCAGAAACCCAAATAGTTAGTTCTTTGTGGTCTAGTGGTATTTCTTTGCCAATCCTGAATGAAGTTTTGCACTGTATGAAGTGCAAACCTCCTGAGAAAAAGTTTCACTGGGACCAGGTTTCCCTCAAAGCACATGTAAACCTGTCTGCTGCCCTTCCCAGCAGACACATCTGAAGGGGCCCAAACAGCTCCAGTAGCTGCTCCAGCCCTTGCCATGAGATGGCTGGAGGAGATTAAGACGGAGGACAGTGCAGAGGCTGAATTATAAAGAAGGACTTGATGTTGGACCTGTTGGTATAATCCTTGTTCTCCTCTCGGGATGATGGTTTGTTCTCGGGAGGGTCTTTAGGCTGGTTCTACGCCCCTGGGGGAGGACCAAGGCTGCCAGTCAGGCCAAATTTCTAGAAGGTTCCCCCGTTGGCGTCGAGTAATTGGTTCTTATTTGATTGATGTGTTTTCCCCCCCCCGCAAGTGTGACGTGGTTGGTTAATAATGTTGTAATGTTTAATCTCATTGGTTCCCTTGGTTGACCCCTCCCTGGTTTTATCTGTGTATAAAAGATCCTGTCTGCTTAGAAATCAGCGGAGATCTTCCCTCACCCTCACCTGGAATAAACCTGTTTGCCTACCCTTCTCGGTCTCCCTCTCTCTCTCGCCACTCCTCTCTCCCTCGAAAGCCACAAGCCGCCTGCCTGTGTTCGGTATCATTGGAGGTGTCGACACCCAGCGGAAGGGTGCTTCCTTTGGGACCCAGCGGACTCGAGGCGCGAGGTCCCCTACTAGGATCCGTCCTTCAGACGCGGAGCCTGTTCGCCCTTGCCAGCGGTCACAGGGTCCGATCCCTGGAAGCGGCGTCCCTCCCTCTGCTCGGAGGCTTTCCACCTCTTGGATTATAAACTGTGCTTGGCTAGGGGACGCGGCACACATCCACTCACCAGGCTGCAGGAAGAGGTGGTGTTGGGGACTGAAATCATCTGTGGGAGAGGGAGAAGGGGACAGGAAGGACCCACCCACTACGTTTTTGTGTATAGATGTATCTGCACGTGATATTCATGGACACACACTGAAATAGAATCATAGAATCAGGTAGTTTGGGGGGAAAAAAAATCCCTGGGAGCATGGAGCTGCCTCTGCTGTCCTCTCTGTCTTCCTGATGGTATTAAAAGCCAGGGTGAAAATAAAGGTAGAGAGCTGCCAGCTTGGGACAAACCAGGGGAATTGTCTAGAAGAATAGATTACCAAAAAAAAAAGCCCCACCCTGAACCAAACCAAACGAAAACAAAACCAAAACAAAAAAAAANAAAAAAAAAAAAAAAAAAAAAAAAAAAAAAAAAAAAAAAAAAAAAAAAAAAAGGAAAGGAAAAAAAGAAACAACCAACCAACGAAATTATTTTGACTGTCTGGAAGATCAGAAGAAAATAACTAAAGGGTCACTTTCTTTTTGCTGTGGCAGCCCATTAAGATGGTCTTGGCCCAAAGAGAGGGGCCACATGAGCTGACAGGAGGACCTGTCACCTCATGCCACATGGATGTCACCAGCCCACAAACACTGTCCTGGGTGTGCCCAGCACAGAAAGCCCCCAGGGTGATGCTGAGGCTCCTGGGTGGGGTCTGTCCCACCCTGACACACATCTCCAAGCATGGATGATGCTCTCTGCTCCACTTGCAGGAGGCAGGGACTCACCCTGGGAGCCTCCACCAGCAGCAGCTGGCAGCAGGGCTCCAGTGCTGGCTGTTGCCATGGCTTTTAGCATTTCCCTGCAACATTTGCTCATGAGAGATGTATGTCACCTGAGCCGGGGTGAGGAAGGGCCTTGCATTGTTTCCCCAGACTCACCTTTCTCCTGGACAAATCTCGCAGCCATTACTTTTGGATGACAGCAGGAAACTCCTGTCTGATTCAAAGCAGTGTCACGTATTGGCAGACGTCTCCCCTCACCTCTCCCTCTGCCAAAGTGTCACTTTTGCTTGGGATGCTTGTCCTCCTGTCACCACAAGGAAAACTGTGTCCTCCCTGGTGCAATTTATCATGAGGGTTCAGCGATGCAGCGTGCAAGGAGAATGTGAAACCTTATCACCACAGTGTTTATTGACCAGTCATCCTACTTTGTACTCATTTCCTCCCCTTAATTCCCTGCAAGTATACATTGGCTCAAAATCAAAAGGAATGCAATAGTTAAAAAAAAAAAAAAAAAAAATGCCCTGGGATGAATGTATTATTCCATGGATGCTGATGGTGCAATTATTTCTCTCCTGTGATAACTGAAAACATTTGTTAATAAAATATGTTCCAGAAAAGCAGACCATTAATCCATTATGCTGTTTGAATCCTGACAAATTAGCCTTTTTTTTCCTTGGAAAAAAAAATCAAGTTTTGCATCTGAGACATCATCCTGAGAACTATTTACACACATTAAAGGAGAGGGGGTGTTACACAAACAAAATAATAAAAATACTTGTTTTTGCCAGTCGTACTTGGCCAGGGAAGAAGAAGAAAAGGATCACAGCCAGAACATGCTGTACCCAGCTCTTGCTGGCTCATGATTCCCCACTATAAAATTAACCCATCTGACCTAATGGTCTCCCTCAGCCCTACAGCATCAGCCTGGAAAGCAAAACTCCTGGAATGCTGCCAATTAACTCCACCACCTCATCTTCATCCAGAGATGAAGATGACATCACCTTTCTGTGCATTACGGTGTGTGATCCCTGCAGCAACAGGAAGGGAGAGCAACAACCCCCTTCTCAGTCCTGGTGTCCCTCATCCTCTTTTCCTCCTTCCTTAGTCCTCCCAGCACTGCCCATTGTGCCTCCTGGTGCTCTCTGTGGTTAAGGCATCAGAGAAAAGGCAGGAATTGCTCACCCTGGCCCTCCTCTGTCCCTTGGGGGCTTGGATGTGGCACAGGGGGGACACTCAGGGCAGCACCAGCAGCACACTGGGCTGGGGTGACCTTGCCCCTCCATTGCCATCCAAGTGACACAACCCCAGCCCGGTGTTGCGTAAGGACAGGCAGAAGAGACAGAGAGGGGAAACCATAAGTAAAGGTAAAATGAAGCCTTTTTTTGAGCTTTCATGGAACTTGCTTTTTTAGAACACAGTCTGGCCTCACAGTCGTGTCAACCTTTCCCCAGAGGAAGTCTGACAAGTTCTGTATTCTCAATTTGTGTATTTTTTTCACCATCAGTGCAGCCCTGAAGGAGAAACACAGACTGCTCCCTTTGTTATGTACCTTTTCTCAAGACGGAGCACAGGACCTCCAATAAGTGCAATAACATCAGGAAATAAACATTTTGCTGATTTGCCTTTGCTTGAAAATATTCTCACAGCTACACTACACAGAGGAAGAAGGAGGTGGTGATGATTCAGGGAGAGGCCAAAGTGTAAGAGAACAAAATCTCTTGGGGAAGAAAGCAACTAATGAACAAAAGTCGGGAACAGAAAGGAGACTGTTATGCCACAAATATAAAATGTATAGTCACATAAGCTCATAGGAAAGAAAATGAGAGCTGACATCCTACAATGCTAGATTGATTAGGGAGGACTTGGAATAGGACCAAGGTCTGGGAATGGCATGGGAAATCATTTCAAAGGAGAAAGAACCTCTCACTCTGCCACGGGGGATGGCAGCAGTACAATAACACATGAAGAGGATGTTGGAGAGCTGCCATGGACCGTGGGCTGAGGGGAAGCAAAAACACATGACAAAGTGCACAGTTGTACTGGATACCTGTGTGGCTTGCAGTGGTGATTTGAGGGATCTGGACCTTTAACTGCCTGAAAAGTGCCAGGTTTGAGAGACAAAGGGTTGTCTTTCCCTTTGCCTATCTGCCTCTTCCATTTGCAGGTTCCTCCTGGGGACATCCTGCTGTGCCCACAATACGACAGTGGTGTAGTAGGTACTGCCACACTTCTGAATATATTCCTGTCTGAATGTTTTAACTGTTCCATTTTCTCCTTCTGTCCGAGGGCTGGGATTATCAATTACCATTTATTTGCTGTTACAGACACATCAGTGATAAATGTCCTCTAGTAATAGAACTTTGTTCATTTCTCTGAACACACACAGGGCAGCTATGCAATCCAGGTACATTTAGAGCTCATCTTCACAGCTTTCCTTTGTGGACAAGGCCAGGCTGCCTTTGAAAGGAATTTTGTCTCATGAAAATTGAGGATAGTGTTGTCTTTGTGATTTCATAGAACCACTGAATGGTTTGGGTTGGGAGGGACCCCAAAGCCCATCCAGTGCCACCCCTGCCATGGGCAGGAACACCTCCCACTGTCCCAGGCTGCTCCCAGCCCCAATGTCCAGCCTGGCCTTGGGCACTGCCAGGGATCCAGGGGCAGCCCCAGCTGCTCTGGGCACCCTGTGCCAGGGCCTGCCCACCCTGCCAGGGAACAATTCCTGCCCAAGATCCCATCCAGCCCTGTCCTCTGGCATTGGGAAGCCATTCCCCCTTGTGCTGATGCTTCAGACCCTTGTAAACCATCTCTCTCCATCCTTCTCATGGGCTCCCTATTCCCATGTGAATCTTAAATAGGCTCCAGCTCCCATGATGTCCAAACATGAGCTCAAACACGAGCTTAGTACCCTTCCTTTCGAGACAAGTAAGAGACTGAGCTGTCAGTGGGAATATCCCCATCCCTCGCAGTCATTTCGGGAGTTGAGAGTGTGTTACACCTCTTAAAATTGGGCAATGCTCCTGGAGCATCTCAGGCCAGCAACACCAGACCTGTGTTGGCACCCTCCAGCAAACTCCTGTAGGTTTGATAAAAATGTGCCTAAAAAAATCAGACCTTCCCTCCGAGTGCCCCAGCAATGCACACCTGGAGCAGGTGTGCTGGCCCCCACTCAGAGGGCAAATGTGGGTTATTTGAACAAACCTTCAGTCCACGGCCAGGGTTTTTTCTCCTTTGGAAGCCAAGAATAACTGGACAAACAAAAGGAGTAAGGGCAAAACATTACTAGAGGAAAAGCCATCTCCAAGTCTGGATTAAGAGAAAGCATTCAGTGATGTGCTCATAAGCCAGCAGGAGCATCTTCAAGGTTTAGTTCAGGAATCGTAAAAATTTTAACATAAATAAAATGTGTAAAATGTAAACACCAGTTATTTCCTAGTCCTGAAGGAAGAAGCCATTAATTGCAAAAAGACTCCTCATGACACCCTCACCCTTAAACCCACCCCCAAACCCAGATTCTTACAAACACTAAACACTAATTTTGTTTACAGTGACTGAGTGGTGTTCAAGTAGGCAAACAATCTGGAAGAGAGATGGATAGGATGCCAAATAGACTTGGAGACCAACTCCCAGCAAATTTTGTTTAAGTTATTTGGAACCAGAAAACTTTTGGAAACAATGGTCATGTGAATTAAAAAAAAAAAAAAAAAGATTCCTACATCTGTCAATGCTTTAGAATATGAAATTTTATTCAAGTTCGTTTTCCTAGGGGAAGATACTGGGGAAATATTGATAAATCTCTTCTCCAAGTATTAATTGCAAATCCAAAATGAACCTTGTTTGGCCTTTCAGAAACCTTTTTGTTTTTGTTTTCCATTCTAAGTCTGCTTTTTATTTATTTTAATGTGATTTAAATGCTGCCATTCAAAACACAGGTTTTCTGCAAAGATTGTCACCGTTCATCAGTCCAAGAGTATATTCACTGAAGAAATAATATTTGTCATCTATATTTTCTCTTTCCATCAAATCCTGTTTGGCACTGGTGAAGGAAATATCACATATTTGATACATTCTGCACTACAATATTCAGTTTCTGAACAGCTGTGAGGTGGCAGACATGAGGCTGGCCCGAAGGGAGATGGTGCTTTTCTGCACAGATTTCAGACAGGAGAGGGGCTGAAGACCCTCCTGAAAAAAAATAGTTGATGGGATCAGAACAAAAATCAGGGTTAAATTAGTTGTTATCATTGATTAACAACTTATTTTGCATCAGTCTCCTTATCCTGGCCTAGAGAGGTCCCTGCACTATAAGTGTATGGTCCAGCACTTTGGGGTGAGCCTGCCTGTGGCCAAGGGGATGGCAGAGCAGGCTGAACCGTGGCCTTTCAGTCCTCTTTTTATTTTATTTCTTTTTTTTCCCCCCTTACAAAAACAGGCTCTGAGTTCAGCACGGTGTCCTGGGTCCTTTGGGTGCTGCTGCACTTTGGAAAATGCCATTCACAGAGCACTTGAGAAACAAACTGCGCTCCTTTATTTTTCACCAGGGGGAAGGGAAACGACCCAAAGCGTGGTGTGTGTTACGAGGTCCATGTGAGCACAGCCAGCCACACAGGACAATGAGCAAATGGCCTTGGCTTTACAGCTTCCAGGAATCAGCTGGGCTACCTCCCATCCCAGGGGCTTCCTTAACCTGGAGAAACCCATGGTGAACAAGAGACAGACAGTTAGGAGCAAATCACAGGCCTTGGCCTCCTTCTCCATTCAGACAAATTTTAAATGTTAAATAAATACTGAAGGAATCACTTGTCACCACAAATTATTCCTTTGAATGTTTACTGTTCATGCCAGCTTCCCTGGGGTCCTTCCCATTTAGAAACAGTTTTAACAAGCAATCCCATAAAACACTGACCATTATTCCCCCATGAAGTTGTGCCTAGTGACTTGTTACACAGAAATATGTTTCCAATTTCACTTTGAAACGTATTAGAAAGGAGTCCTCAGTACTTTTTACATTAGCATTTAGTGCCATGTGGAAATGGCAATTATAAGTTGCCACGAGCTGTACTTGCAGCCCTCGGTTTAACTGTTTGCATGGCGCCGTGCAGCCCTTTTCCCCTCTCAGCCCTGGGAGGTGGCTTGGTTTGCTGCTTGCCTCGGCAGGGATGGGGACAGCAGCTGGACAAAGAATTGTGTCATTGTTCCCTCCCTCCTCCTGCCAGGCAGATGTGGGATGAGCAGGGACACGTGGGCTCAAGGGACAGCTGGAGGACCTGTGGCTCAGCAAAGCCTCCTCCAGCTCCAGAGGAGGGGGTGAGGCCTGGCATAGGGACCACCAGACAGCAGCCACAGCTGGGGTTTTTTTACTCCTCAGAGCTACATTTTGGATGAAGCCCCAGCATTCATGAGGACCAGTCCCAGATGGGTGTTTGCTGCTTGGACACAACAGCTGGAATTTTTATCTGGGGCAATAATGCCTTTACATTGTGAAACACCCAGATGTAGCTGCCCATCCTCTCTAGGAAAAAGTGAGGTTGCCTTATTTTGTCACCAATTCCCAGTGGGTCCCAGCCCATTTTGTTGTGCAGTTTGGTGAAAGATGCTGCAGGATCTGAAGGCCAACTGCAGTGGAAAGGCAGCTGGTGATGGCAGATGCATCTGGGGACTGACAGAAAGGCACAAGCTCCAACTCCAAAAGTACCCACACCCAGCACTTTGTCTCCATTCTGTAGGATCTGGGGCCAACAACCTTTTTTAATTATTTTGTAAATAATTTTATATCATTTGTAAATTAATCCTTGCAATATTGTTTTGCCCAAAGGAACAGGGTCAGCTACTCTCCCTTTCCATAGTAATAAGTACTCCATGCAAGAGAATATACTGGAAAAAGGAAATGATTGTGCCACATCATAGTAAAAAAGTCAAGTAAAAGGATTAACTTCGGGAAACATCAAAGGCCCTGTAGTAATATTTAAGTAAAATATTTTAATTAAAAATTAGCGGTGAGACAAGGCGGGACAAGAACAGCAGAAGATTCTGAGAGGACCTGAAAGAACTGAAGTGAGTTTGAGAAAAAGATGTCAAACTGCAATGGGACCTCTAAGAATGAGGTAAGCTATGGGATCTCAGGTGGATAATGCCCTTCCTAAGTGTTGCAATACATGAACTCTGTGAAAGGGGTGATGTGTGAAGATCATCCCCACTGGTGGTGCTCTGATGTCTGTGCCATGCTCACATCACTGTGTCGTGAGGAGCAGTGCAAGTGCATCTGAACAGGTGATGCTCAGGGTCCAGCATCTCCACTCTACCCATTTCCGGGATTTTAAATTTTCCTTTCCTTCAGAAAATATCCACTGTGGCCTTGTGAACTGGTTGCCAGCCACTTGTGTGCGACTGAGATGCTGCAAAGATGGTCCTGGACCCCTTCCATCCATTCAGCTTCGTCCAAAGTGACCTCATTCACTTTGATGTGTGTGTGCATCCTTCCTCGAGGCAAAACAAAGCACAGGATGGGGAGGTGGTTGGGAACTTCTCTTCAAAAGAGCCCTCCCCATTTGAGCAGGCAGAGAGAGCTGTGTGATGCTGCTGCTGGTCCAAGGAGTCCTTCTCAGACCTGAGCTGTTCAGTGTTCATCTGACACTAAAGAGAAGATGCAGGAGCCCTTCAGTCAATTTATTAAATCCCTGCTCACTCAAATAGACCCTTCACCTTCAGTGGTTGATGTGAATCAAATATTAATCCATGAACACGGGGCTCATTTCACCCTACCCAGTTACTCTGCCTGGTTGTTTATACAGACATTTGTTTTTAAGAGACACGAGATATCTATGGAAGACTTCAGACTGCTTTTGGGATCAGAGCTGGCTTTAGCTGTAGGAACTACAGGCCTGTCTCTTTGAGTTCTTACTACTAAGCTTGGGAGCTAAATTCTCTATCACACTGGTTGCTCTGGCCTTTCTCCAGCAAGGCACTCAGGCTGTGGGCTGACTTTTAATCTGGGGCTGGTTCTCCTGTGCTCAGCAGACTCCTTGGACCTGGCCCTGGGCACAAACTCTGTGGATGTGGCGGGGAATCACTGAGTGTTTGCAGGATCAGTGGCAATTTATCTGAGGGCAAAGTGATGTGAGAGCCCAGAAATCACCGGAAAAGGCTTTGCCGTGACGTTCCTCGAGCGCTGTAAAAACCCCGTGACCCACTCTGTGGTGCACTATATTTGTGTTATCTCTAGGCAGCGGATGCATTTCTCACTTTACTGGAACTTTCACAGCTCGTAAAAATAGAACTTCTGGGCTTCCAAGGGCGCTGTGGATGGCGTGGGTGTGCGACACGTCTGCGCTGCAGCAGAGGTGAGAGGGTGCACGGGGGTCAGGGTGACACAGCCCTGATCAGCCATGGCATCTCTGAGCAAAGACAAACAAACAGTTACTGGAAATTCAGGCTGCAAAAATCCGCATCTTCTCTTCAGATAAAGACAATGCTGAACAATAGGAAGACAGCCTTTTTTTTTCTCAATTTCCCCCCCACACACACACCCCTTGGGAATTCAGTGGCAAAATTCTGCCTGACTTCATCATAGTGTTTTTTCCAAGGACTGGAGCTCCCAGATAAATTTTGCAGGCAGCTCTTGTGGGCTTCTGTGGGATCCTTTACATCAGTGACACCTCCAAGAGACTCAGAAGTCATTCTGAACCAAGATAAACAAATTGAAACACATAGTTTCAGGAAGACAAAGGTGTGCAGAGGCTCTGTTCCCCTGTTCCAAGGGACAAGGCATCAAGCTTTGCAGAGCCCTGTGCTCCAGCAGGAAACCACACTGGAATGGGGAATAACAACACACAAGTCAGAGTTAGGCTAAAAAAGTAGCATTTTGCTGGGATGGAAGGAATAATGGCACATTTATGCAGCGGTTTGCCAGAGTCTGGGGGGCTGTTGTGTCCTCTAAGTGTGTGCAGCAGGGACAGGACTGTGGTGGGCTGGTTTGCAGTCCCAGCAGTGTCCCTGGGAGGACAAGAGCAGAGCCAAATCCCTTCTCGCTGTGTTTATAATTCTGGCAGGGCCTCATTGCCAGAATTAATTACATCTATCTCCTGACACCGTCTCAGCTCAATTACCCACGTCTGTAATTACTACCCCAGCAGAAGGGAGAAACCAACCCACCAAGAACCTGCGACTGCGTAAAAGAAAAACTTTTTGATTTATGCTCCTGGCATGTGCAGTCCAAACAATTTCAAAAGGTTTCAGCTGTCTCAGCCCTAATAAAATGATGCAGCAGGGCCTGACTATAAAGCTGATGCTCCAGTGAGCAAGACACACAGCCAATTTTTCCTGTATCAGGAATATATCCGTAATCACAAGGGCTTCCTCCTCAAAGGAACTTACATAGGAAGGATGCAGCTCTTATTTTGCTAACCCTGTTTTCAGTGGACTGGAGAAAAAAAAAAAAAAAGGAGGTTTTTTTTTATGCTCTGGAAATCTGAACCTGAGTGTGGAAAGTGAGTTCTTGCCTGCTAAGGGCATTTTGATTTTTCTGAGGTTGTTTTTGAAGTTCAGAGCAGATAAGGGTCCTATCTGGGGCTGCAAGCTGCTGTAACAAAACACTTATCCAATTTGCAAGGATGTTAATAGCTTCAAAGTTCCCTCCAAAGGCAAACTAAGTTTCCCAGACTCAGCTAGCCAGGCGTAAGCTGGTAAGAGGCTCAGCTTCCTCTCTTGGCTGCTGTTACATCTTTCCTCTAAATTACACTAAAATAAGCTGTAAGGTTATGGAGACAAATACCATAAAACTAAAAAAAAAAAAAAAAAATAGAAGAGGGAAAAACAAAAAAGGAAAGTAAGCTTGTCTTAAATGACCAAGCAGGACCATTTTACCAATAGATGAAATCCATAATGTAGAGCCTCTGGGTTGATTTTGAAGTTAAGTATTCTATTTCTTTTACTGATTTTTTTTCCTTTTTTTTTTGTACTACATCTGACTGAAGAGATCAGGAAGAGGAATCTAATAGCTTAAGTAAAGACCTTCTTATCTCTTGCCTTCAGAGAAACTCTGCCTGGATACAGATACACCTTGCAGACTACTTATGTGGGTGAAAGTAGCAGGGAACTTACCAAGCATTACTTAGAAAAAGATTATTTGTCACAGATTTTTTTTTTCAAATAAAAAACTGCCCTTTTTTGATCATGGCACCTTGCTTTTTGATTCACCTAACCAAAAGACTGCCACATAAATTTAATATATAAACTAGTACAAAGAGAAGAAATCAGCCAGTGAATAACAATACATGAAATGCCATTTATACTTCTCTTTCCTTATGATGCAAATAATTGGTATACATTCCAGCCACCTGAAAAAATTGTGTGCCCGCCAGTCATGGGACAGTTTTTCTTTTTTTTACATCATATTAGAGTAAAATGGGAAATTCTCAGAAATCTGTGCAAGCTAATAATGTCTACAATTTTTATTCTTTTTTCCACTGAGCAATGTAAAGCAGTGTCTCTGGCAGTTATTAGCTGAGGAAGTGATCTCATTCCTACGCCACTAAGAGTATTTAAATTTAAATTTAAGTTTGAAAGATCCACTTGAGTCTCCCTATTTAGAAAGGGGCAGCCAGCCAACCTGGCTGCAGACCAAGAAACCAGCTTTTCTCTGCACAGACAGCTCCAGAAAGGACCATTTCACATTTCAGCAAAGAGTTTTCAGAAACCAAGCAGTGAAATAAAGGATACTGAGAAGGTAACATACTTCTGATATGATGCACATATCAAGATTGCTTAGTGACACAGAGGTCTTATGAGTGGAAGAGTACTAGCTCAGACAAAATCTAAATAGATTGAAAAAATAAACTGGGGGGAAGGTGGTTTGGCAGTGTGAAAGTCGGGACGAAAAAGGATCAGCTTGGTCACATAGCCCATTTTTTTTGACTTAACAGGTTCTAAATATTCCAGTGGAAAACAAAGCTGGCTAGAGATATTTGTGTTCATTTGTTATGACCAGGGATAACCTGGCTTTTGAGTTTTAAAGTCAGGTTTGCCTCATCGTTTCTGTGTTGTCTTCCTTAACAAGATAGTAAGTACCTGTGCGTGTATTTTGTACAACATTATTTTACAGTTTAGATGTTAAAATAGTTTAGACTATTTTAAAGATACTGCGTGGGGACTACAGTCACCAGCTGCCAGGAAATAAGAGCCATAAAAGTCCACCTCCCTAAAAAAAAAAACTTTTTTTTTTTTTTTTTTTTTGCTGAACATACTAAATCTCCCAGTCCAACGGGTGCTTGGTGAAATATTGCCTTATCTGTGCAGGGCACAGCTGAGAATCCTGCCCAGCTGTAGCATCAAGTTCAAATGAAGGTTTCAGCCTTTGAATTGCGGAAGCTGCTCTCACTCAAACAAAGTGGGCAGCTACTCCTAGAGGAAGAGACTGATAAGCAGATAGTAAGCCCATTCTTTCTTTTTCTTCTTCTTTTTTTTTTTTTCCTTTTTTTTTTTTTTTTTTTTTTTTTTCTCTGAGCCCAGCAGCAAGAAGCCAAGAGGCTCATTGGCTCATGTCAACACACACAGCTGTAAAAAAGAGGCTGTAGCTTTGCTACTTTCACAACAGGGTTAGATGAATAACATCATACTTTGTTAGTCAAGGGCTATTCATGGCTGTTTTTTTTTTCAGTAAGTCACACTTGAAGTCAAAGTTAGTAGTTAATTCATCTCCTTTTTAATTCATCCACAGAATTAAAAAAAAAAAAAAAGGAAAAACAGCAAAACCCAAAACACACACACACACAAACCAACTAACAAACAAGCTGAAAAAAACAAAAACAAACCCACTCAAAGTTCCAATCAGCAAAGAACCCACATCCTACAAGAACCCCATGACACAGGATGCTTCAACCGAGAGTAAAAGAGACTTTAAAAAGTCCAAGAGACCAGGCTGTGCTGCTCAGCAGCTCTGTTCTGCTCGTTCTTAGCATCAAGCCTGGATTCTGTGCTGAGTCTGGACCTGATGCACCAGGACAGACAGCAGTGTAGTCGATCTGGAGTTAGTGTTTGTACTTTGACTTCTGCTTGAACTAATATTTAATCGAGTTTGTTGCTTCATGTGCATCTTCAGCACCGGAGGGAGATTCATTTTAGTGGGGTTTCGGAGAGTGATGAATTTGTTACAAAGAATTTGCAGATAAAAGAGCTGCTCCGTAGCCGTGATAAGGAAGGCTGCTTTGAAAAAGCAGGGACCATATGAAGTCCATTAAGGAGCGCTGAACTGCACAAAAACAGCGGCAGTATCCCTTCTGTGGCTCCTGGGAGTATAAGGGCTCGCACAGCGCTTCAAAGGGGCTTCAGCAATAACACACTCGGGGCTCACGGTCAGGCACTTAAACCCATGTAGGGCTGTGGGAAGAGTGAGTGTGTTCTCTCTTTGTTAAACCTCCCCTGCGCCTTATCTTATTTTCTTTCTCACGGTGTTTACTCAGCGCCCATCCTCAGCCCAGGCTGGCTTGCAGCGCATGAATGAATGAAGACGTCTTTGAAGTCGCTGCACTGAGCAAAACAGTTGAAGCTTTTCTTTGATAAGTTCGCATGAATAGAGCCATTTGCTGTTAACACGGCCTTTTACTGATGCCGCTATTGTGCCTGGGGAGAATTGAGACTCCTTTTCGGATGCGTTCTTGCAGCTCCCATTAGGGCAAACGATTCTGCAAACACGTATTTGCGGCGAAGATGTGCTGTAATGGTAATTGCCGCAAATTTGCATGAGCATTTGATGCAGGGAGAGCTCAACGCTCTTTACGAACGCCACCGACACAATTACACATGTTGTAAATGTAGAATCGCTTTGTCAACAGCTGCTGTGCAGCCACCTCGAGGTGAGACCCCGACAGCTGTGCAGCACCACGGAACGCGGTGGCAGCAGCCGGGAAAACCCAAACTGCCTCGTCTGGCTGAAAACCTCGGGAGAATTCCAGGTAAGATACGTGTAAATTACTCGAATTAAGATGCTGGCTGGAGCTCTGTAGGTAACACCCCCAGTGCTGCAGGGAAAGTGGTGTTTTTAACGATGCAATTTGCCTGGACCTCTGTTTTATGTCTTTGCAGAAGGACGGCACCTCCAGCTGCAGGGTGATGGCAAACAGAGGCCAGGGTTGGGTTTTGGCTGAGCCAGACCAGTGTGCCAGCACAGGCATCTTGCAGGGCTTCGTCCTGCCCTGCCCTGGATCCTGAGCCCCAAACCCACCCAGAACAGCAGGTGGAACCACACAGCACAGATTTCACAGAGGAAAGCACACAGAGTTTTTAAAAGGGGGCAGAAAACCAAGAGGGTGATGCCAACATGATGTAAGACACTGAAAGCCTCGTGATGATTTTGTCATCCCTATCTTTCATGAGAAATAATAAATGAGCAAGTGGTAGCATCCTGCTGGCAGGGCTCTCCTTGTCTTGGCTGTAGGGGAGGAGAAATGTCTCTCCTGGCTGTGGATGTCTCTCCCTGGTTCAAAGGTACCCTCTGAAGCAAATGTGGGGACTCTTCCACAGCTGGAGAAGACACTGTGATTGAAACAGGCCAAGAATTCTTGCTTCCTGACTCATGGAAATGTAAAAACTCTTTGCTCAGGCTTTGAGACCCTGGAAAATTTTGGCATGCTTCCCATCAGCATGATCGCCTTGAAGAAAAAGGAGGGAAGAGCAGGTTTCCATGCCATCTGTTGTCCTTCCTGCAGGCCATGAGCCTGATCCTGTGTCACTGCCTGCCCCATGCCCAGCCCATGCCTCTTACCCAAACCTCACATTCTCCTTGCTCACTGCCTTGGGCTCTTCCCCCTTCCTGCTGCAGGAGAAGAGCTCTTGCCTTGCTGGTGGGAGCCACAGCAAATGTCACCTGGTGTTCTGGTCATACAGCCCCACATGGCTCTTCTGGACAGCTCTAAACGCCACTCCTGGGTCTCCTGGCTGGGGGAGGGGGCAGCCAGAGGGGACAGCCAGCAGGACCCAGGGGGAAGATGCTGTGAGCATCACATTTTTCAGCCCGGTTTCCACCACAGACCCCCTGTCCTGCCCTGACAGAAGTTGCCTGCTGCACAGATTCCCGAATAAAAGACCATTTGGCAAAGGAAAGAATCCTTCCTCTCCCTTCAGGCGTGACCCTCCCTTCCGTTCTGAGGAGGGGGTGATGCCTGAAGTGAGGATGGGCACCCATGGGAGGGGCTCAGGGTTGGGCTGTGGGCAGCTGGAGCAGCCCAGGGAGGGTTTGTGTCACTGCTCTGGGCCCAGGAGTCACACAAACAAAAGTGGGAAAGAGCTGGCCAGCATGTGTTGTCAAGCTCCCCTCTTCCAGATGGGGACCACATGGAGCCCAAAGTAAAAGTGCAGCAAATGAACCTAATCCTCTAATTCTCTGCCTGCAGTGAAATGGGCTCTCTCTGCTGCTCTCCTAATGAAAAAAACGAGTGAGCAGTCATCTGTCTAGGTTGCTCTTGTTGCTTCTTATTGGCATAACAGGGTTTTACCATGACTGCTTAAAGTAGCAGAGAGAAACAAATTATGGTCTATTTTCTGAGCCTGTTTTGAAGCAGAAATAAGAAACATACTTTTCATTTGGGAGGACAGAAATGCGCTGCTTTATTTTTTATCCCTTTTTTTTTTTTTTTTGGTACAGTTTTGGTTTATAAGAAGCAATTTCCCCCACGTTTCTAATTACCCACCATAGCCCTTTGATCTCTCTCTAACCTTGCTATTAATTACTTCTCCAAATACAACAGTAGCAGCAGCTTTTCATAAGACTTTTATTCTTCTAAGGACCTGATACAACTGCCATCAAAGTGAGTAAAAGCCTTTCAATCCACTTTAGACAAAGGCATTGTATCAGGCCCTTTGTGAAAATGCATAATCCACCATTAAAAGGAGGGCAGACACTCCCCCATCCTTCTCCTTCTGTTGGTTTTAGTGTAAGTGAATCAGCACAAACACAGAAATCCTAAATGCTGATAGAAAATAATAGCTTTCCCGAATCCAAATAAAGTACTGCCTGTTTCTCATGCTAAACATCATGTACAGTGTTGCTTTACTCACCAGAGTGACTGACGAACTCTTTGGGTTTTTAATGGCATGTCCTGGAAAATAATGAAGGGCCGGATTTCCACATGCTGCTGTTCATTGCTGTCTAGACTGTACTGTGAAATGTACATGACAGTTCTTTGGAGGTGAGACCTTTTTGTTTGCTGACCATACAGCTGGAAATCATGTTCTGAATGTCCTGGACATTCAGGGGTAAGTGCAGAATTAATGGCTATAATGTATTTTTGAGTGTCTGGTGGAATTACAGCTCAGTCTTAACTCCACTCAAATTGTAGCTGCCACTATAACTACATATTTGATGCAGGGAGGGTTGGGACCAGACTTCCATCAACGTTCTTTCAGAAGGATTTCAATCTGTGAAGCTCAGTCTTTAATATAAACTACGCAGTCATGGGGATAATTTTCATTCTGGGAGGTGTGGAGATACCGATCTCTTACTCATTCATCTAACTCTTAAAATTCCAGTTAATCACAGTATTGTGAAGGGCCCATCTCCATCTCCCTGATGGTTTCCCCCCAGGCTCTGAGGCTGCTGACACTACCCTCAATCCAGCTCGGATCAGCCCCTGTCCCACAGAACCATGGAATCACAGAACTATGGAATCAAGGCTGGAAAAGAGCTCTGAGGTCACCCTGCAGCCACCAACCCAGCACCACGGCCACCTTCTCCACCAAACCATGTCCTCAAATGCCACAGCCCCACATGTTCTGAACAGCTCCAGGGACAGTGACTCCAATGGCTGAACACCCTTTCTGTGACATTTTTTTTTCTTTATAGCTAACCTAAACCTTCCCAGCACCATCTCCTCTTGTCTTTTCAATTATTATTTCGGAGCAGAGGCCGACCCCCCGGCTGTCCCCTCCTGTCAGGGAGCTGTGCAGAGCCGCAAGGTCCTCCCTGAGCCTCCTTTGCTCCAGGCTGAGCCCCTTTCCCAGCTCCCTCAGCCCCTCCTGGGGCTCCAGCCCCTGCCCAGCTCCCTTCCCTGCCCTGGACACACTCCAGCCCCTCCAGGGCTCTCTGGCCATGAGGGGCCCAGAGCTGCCCCCAGGATTCGAGGTGCAAAGGGCAGATACTCCAGTCCCAGTCAGTGTGGGGACATCCCCAACCTCACTCTGGTTTATCCAGGTCTTTCCCAAGCTGGACATCCCAAAATATCCCCTTGATCTCCTTGCACAGGGCAGGCCTTTGCATTTTTGCATTTTGACTCTGGTGTGGCTCCTGCTGCCCCATTCCTCCAGTCTGGATTCTTTTGGTGTCAACCCTATTCTCAAGGGTATCCATTCTTTGCCCAGGCTTGGTGTCACCTCCAGACTCAGTGGAGACCACTCCATCATTTCCACAGGTTGTTGACAATGGTTCTTCATCTGGAGAATAAACCTCATCCAGATCCATGTTCACAGTTTTGGGAGGATAATATCATCTGCAAGGCAGACTGCCAGAGGAGATTTCATTTCCCATTCCAGGGGGGGATTAACACTTCATTTTTGCAGGCAAATAGCAATTTCTCCTCAGCTGATCTCAGCCAAGGCAATTCCTGTGCTGCTACTTTGCCTGAGGTCTCATCTTTACCACCCTCATGGGTTTCCCAGCAGTGCCCATCAATTGGCCCCCAATGTCTTCAACAGGGGAAGCTTTGCTTCCCGGAAAATCATGAAATTGGGTTGGAATAATCCTAAAGCCCATCCATTCCCACCCCTGCCAGGGGCAGGGACACCTCCCACTGTCCCAGGCTGCTCCCAGCCCCAATGTCCAGCCTGGCCTTGGGCACTGCCAGGGATCCAGGGGCAACTACTCTGGGCTCCCCTTGTTTTTTTCCATTACCTTTTGCTTCCATTAAGCTTTTCCATCATCTCTGCTTCTCTCCCTTGTCTTCTTACTGACACCTGAGATTTCCTTCCATTTCTTTAAGTTTCTTTAACTTCCTTCCCTTACCTTTTGCTGTTACCCTTCTTTTCTGCACATCTCATCTTCTCTACCTCATCTTTTCCGTCCCATCTTTTCCTGCCATCTTCCATCTCCTCATTGATCCCCTCTTTCCCTTAATCCCTACCCCTCTTAATGGTACTTCTTGCTTTCCTTAAGAGGAGCTTTCCTTTTGCTGCTATTTAGTAGCTGTAGTCTAGGAAGATACTTTGATTTTATCAAGCCAGGGCATTCCCAAGGGTTATGACCTCCTCTTATCAGTGCCAGCCATCAAACACAGGCAGGCAGCCCAGCCAAGGCTGCGTTTTGTGAGAGGATGGACTCCCAAAGGCACTGTCAGGAGAAAATAATCCCTCAGGATCCTCATCTGTCTCTGTTTCAAGGCACTTCAATGTCAAGTTCAAAACCAAGTAGCAGGCAAGACAAAGCTGAACTGTAATGAATCCTCTGTTACGGGTTTTCAGAGCCTTTGCTTTAGGACCACCTGTCTCCCTGCTATGGGACAGGCTCTCCCAAATGATTCAGTTATTTGTGAAAGGCATGCTCTTGAATAACTCTACTCTCCACAAAAAAAAAGGGATATTACTAAGAAACTCAGTGATATCACAACTGTAGGCTGGAACTCTCTAAGGTTGAGTTCATAACAGGACGTCTTTATGACCTAATACTTCCATTTGTGAGCATTTAAATGGCTTCAGAACTGATATAAAAACAAGGCATTTTCACCACAGTTTTTGTAAAACTAACGGAAGAAAACAGAATCACAGATTACAGGTGGAAGGGACCCACAGAGATCATCGAGTCCAACTCTTGGCCCTGCACAGGACAAAAAAAGCCACAAACTTTTTAACATTGAAACTTAAAGGCAAGTGGAAACCAATCAATACTCTGAAAAAACCTTGATTAAGAAGAGTACTGTATGTATTGCAGAAGACTAAGCTTAACAGAACTTACATGGCAAATTGGAGCTGGTCTAGAAAAACAATACCGCTGGGACTTACACTTCAAAGAGAATTTTTTTTTCAAAGGACAAGTAGGAAACAAACTTGTGGGAGACAAGTCTTGTAATGACTGACAAAAAATTTTTTACCAGTAGAAGTAAAGAGTGAAATTTTAAGATGTAACACACTGGGAATAAAAATATTGTGGTTTTGGGGTTTTTTTAATCTTTTCAGGTGATAGAAAAATTATGCAAATTGTAATTTTCATCTTGGAGTTACATCAGATTTATTCTGGCAGGGGTTGGCATCTATAGAGAACTCACCATCTACCAAGAGAGCCTCTGGGCTTCAAATGAACACGATCAGGAATCTGAATTATCCACCTCTCTTAATGTGCTTGGCATAGAGAAAGCCAAGTAATACTGAAGGTTTTTGACTTTTAAAAGTATAGATGGTTTCAGAACAGATTTTTAATGGTGGTGTCTGGTGAGATTTGTTTGTGCTTTTGTGTGTGTGTGTGTGTTGGTGAGGATATATTGTTTTACAGACATGTGAGCTTTTGGGTTTATACTGTACGTGCTGGATTTAGTACACTATATTCTCTTTGGCTCAAGATCTGCTTCCAGGAGCAGATCCAAATAAGCTCAACTGCTTGGTGCTACTTTGCTGGGGGTTTTTGTGTTCTCTTCTGTAGAGCTATTGCTAAATCTCACCATTTTTGTGGTTATCCTGGACTCTGGTGAGTGCTCCAATACCTTCTGGTTTTGGCACAAAGGAACATTCTCTATCCCATGAAAAGAAAGGTGTTCAGGACATCAAAGGTTTCCTTCATGTTCTTCAGGATTGTTTACCAGGACACAATCCATCCAAGAACACTCTTCCCCACAACTTTTGTAGCTGTGTCCTCCTGTCCAAGAGCTATCAGAGGTTGTTAACCAAACCTCTCTAGGCACTGGAGCACCAATATAATTTGGATGCACCCCAAGTCTGTCTCTTCTGTCACAAAAACCAACCAGCTGTGATAAATCCTTACAAAACTGCTTATTTATTTATTATGACTTAGATAAGTCAAAATCTTTCAGTCTACCCACTATCATTTTGCTTTGGCAGTGCAGAGTGATTTAATCTTTTTTTTTCTTTTTTCCTGGTAATTCTAGGCATGGGTGTTTTAGGACTTAAAATTCAATTTCTTTCCTCTTCATCTCTCCTCCAAAGCAATTTTTTTTAAAAAAGGGGTTGTTTCCCTGATTGTTTAGCAAGAGCAGGTTTGCTTTAACAGCACATGTCATATCTGTTACACACATAAATATTGCATTCAGTGACAGAGAGTAAGAAATATTCCTTGGTTTTCACTGATTAGCAGCGGCACAGATGAGAACAATACTCAAACCAACACAGAGGCATGATGATGCATTCTTAAGGCACACAGCAGATTTGTAAAACTGCTGGATTTGTCATTCCATGGACAAAGCCAATAAGGAAGGCTTATGAGCGACTTCGAAAACTCCCCTGTTGGCAGGGGAATCGTGGGGCTAATTTGGCTGAGATGTGAGGCAGAGGGGCTTTACGGCTGCTTTAACCTCTGCCAAATGCAGAGCCAAGCTCAAAGCCCTTCCCTGAACCAGGGCTGCAAAGAGCCTGTGGCTTTTGTCGGACAAAGGGACAGAGCTGGGAAGAACAGGGGAGCTTTTGGGCACCCCAGCCCCTTGTCACATTTGAAAGAGCTGCTTGGCATAGCTTTGCCTGGCTGACAGGCCCATGACTGGTTCCCAGCATTTCTTCTGTGCCACCAAAGGGCAGGAGTACATTTGGGTGTCTGTCTTCACTCATCACTGGTGCAATTGGGGTTTAGTTGCAGATTGTGCTGGGGAAAAAAAGAAAAATCGTGGATCTCTTTAAAACAAATCCACCAATAGGGATCCAGACCGTTTGTGGCAAAGGCAGGGAAGTGCTTTTAAAATCAATCTGGGAGGGACAAACAAGGCTTGAGCAAAACCCTGCAGTGATGTCCACCAATGGAAAAAAATTGAAAATGGGCTGCAAAGTGACAGGAGGGGTTCCCCTCTTTCCCTCCCTTGCATCTGGTGCAAGGCAGGAGGAAGAGTCGGGGGTGTCAGTGAGATCATCCCCACTGTGCCTGGGTTTTGGTGACGGGTCCGGTTTTGACCTCATGCCACACACAAACCACGTTTGCTCTCCAAACTCCCTCAGTGTCTGTGGAAGTCGGGCCAAGGAACTGCAGCTGTTGACCCCCTAAAAGGAGCAGTGCTCACCTTGGGGATCAGCAAGGCTTTTACCTTTTGGGGGTTTCTACAAAACATCTGCGCTCCGACCCATTTATTGTGCATTAGAGCTGGAGGGCAGCAGCTCTTGCACAGCACAGAGGAGCACTGTATTCTGCTGATCATCTTTTCCATCTGTTTTTGACCTTACCTGAGGGAAAGGAGGCAGTTTTAGATTTGTTGGCGGATGCTTTCCCCCAGACCAGAATCACCTTTCTGTGGAAGCTCCCCTGAGCCCCAACCAGAGCCTCTCCTTCTCCTGCTGATTTCTCCAGAGCAGCCTCAAAGTCCACAGCGTGGCTTGCCCCTCTCAACAGTTCTCTGTGAAAAACTGGAGGTATTTTTACACCTGAGACTGCCTACATGCACGGCTCAAAGAAGACTTTGTAGGGGATGGGGAGGATGGGCCTAGCTGATTTTCAGCACAATTTCTTCTGAGAGCATTAGCACTCACCAAGAGGGTCCCCCTGCAATGAGAGTGAGTTCTTCAGACAAATAATTCCTTAGTAAAGGAAAATCTGGCTATAAGTAAGTCAGGACCATGTGCATTTTGATTTTGAACTGATTTCAGCTCCAGGATTGCTCTGTGCATCACTGAGCCAACAACATGAAGCCAGTGAGCTACATGTGATTACTCCACTTTAGCAGAGAATTGATAGAATTAATAGAAAATAAATAGAATTAATTTCAAAACTAAAAGTTAATGTGGAATTAATTTTAAAGGTAGGTTCATGTGCAAAACAATAATAGTTATTATTTCTTATTGAGGTTTATGTGTAACACTGCTGCAAGAACATTCAATAACTAAAGCACTTTGTGTCTAAAATACCTTGTTTAGTGATGAGATGACATTAATGGGGGAAGCTAGGGAAGCCTTAGTAGGAATCATTCATTAATAGTTCTGATGATCATGTTTGCAAACACTGCAAGTAATAAAATGTTCCTCCTTGGGTACAAAGAAGAAAGGCTTTTCCTAGAAAACAGACTTATCTTAGAAAGCTGTGATTCAGAGGAGGGTTTATGAAACATCACAAATAACTGCCTCGAAATGTGCTCTGAGCATCGGTCTGTGGAAACAGAGGTAATGCAGTCTTTGCATAACAAAAGGAATGTCAAGAAGAGCAGTAGAAACAATAGCAATGCCACCTAGCTGCTGTCCAGGGCTTTTCATGGCAGCTTTTAAAGCACAAAATGGGTCAGAATTAGAACAGAGGAAATGGTAAATATATTTCATTTGTTCCGTCGAAATGAAACCACGGATCATAAATCGGGGGGGGGGGG
>VXAC01000897.1:44616-80262 GCA_013399225.1 Rhipidura dahli
GGGGGGATCAACCCAGAGTAAATGGAACATGTTATTGTGCCAAAATGAAGAGCCTAATAAAATGAAATATTTTATTTTAGGAGCATTTTGATGCTTTTATTTTGCAGTCAAGACTGAATGAAAATGCCACTTCCCAGCTCAGAGTTTCATTTAACAACTTTACGGGACAATTTGTAAAATTTTTACATTTCTCTCCTGACATTTTGAAAAGAATTGGCTGAGAGTGTGCTTCTGGACCAGCAGGTCAGACCATGCTCAAAGCTGCTTTGCCTCCTTCCTTACAACTTTGACTGCAATTCCCTCTCCAGTGCCCTCAGGAGCCAGGAAAAATTTCTCTGTGCACCAGTTCCATTTTCCTCCTCCCTCCTCCAGCAGCTGGTGGGTTGGATGGTCCCTGGCAGAGGGCAGAGCTTCTGCATGTTGTGAGCCATCCTTTTGGTGTCTGGACTTCTTTTCCAACCTTTTCCACCATTCTGTGATTCCTGCTCTGCTGGCACGGCCAGAGCTGAAGGAGATACTGTGTTTGAGGACTAAAAGGAAACCCCTTCAAAGGCAGAGCACCAGAGGCATGTGCAGGTTTTTACATCCCATTGCAGACAACTCAATTCACTTCTTTTTTTTTTTTTTTTTTTCCTTTGGAGAGGTTTCTGGGATTTGGGGGTGTCTCAGTTGGCTCCCACTCCCCACTTGAAATAGGCAAGAGTTCAGTCCCTGCTTTAGCAATCAGACTGAGAATCACCAGCCTGAGTAAATGCACTTCACTGAGGAGGTGATGGGTGCAATTCGAAACCTGTGAGGCTGGACTGTGATCTGACCTGCTGCTCCCTCCTTGTTTTGAGACCCAGATTTTAGCAGGGATGCTCCCCCATGTACAGAGAGGTAAAAATGCAGGTAGGTGCTGCTCGTGGTTTTAAACAGATCATGCTCTCCTCAAGACCCTGTCCCACCCTAACTGGAACAACAGGAGTCTGCAATTTCAGATTAAAGGCCTTCATGAATTAGTAATAAATCTAATAAAAGAGACTGATTTGGCAATGGCCAGACTTTATGACAGATAATTGTGCCCTTGGTGCTGGTGGGAAGAGTCATGACTGTGCACCATCCATGGCTCACTCAAAACCACCCCTAAATGGCACAGAGCCCCCATTTCTGCACCTTTTTGACCCACATCTATAATGAATAGGTGATGCACATACACATCTTCAACGTAATTCCAGGATTATGAGAAGCCCTCCCACATTTAGGAGGTGCCAAAGATCCCTCGTGACAACACTCAGGAGACGATGCACAAATTAACATTTTTTCTTTTGGAAAAAAATCCCCATTTGGTGCTCACAGGGGGAAAGTTCTCCAGAATTTTCCCACTACCTGCGACAGGATCAACAGAGACACTCCTGGGTTTGATAACACGTGCCTTGGGTCCTGGTTGTTTCACGGGTGTGTGGCTCATTCTGCATGTGAGCATCGTGCGCGGAGGGGGAGGGATTTTGACTGCTGATAAACCTCACAGTTCTGGGAAAAACTAATTCAGAATGGGCTTGAATCCTTGTAAGGAGGTTGTAAGGGAAGCTTCATCTAAAGCAAAACCTGTGGAATTTGGGTAGTAAGTATGAGTGGCTCTATTTCCCCAGTTTGCAAACTCTAAAATGCAGCGACAGGACCTGATGCTGTGCATTTTTATTTTGACAATCTGTTATGGGTATGAGGACAAGGACAAAGCATTTTGTAAATCAGCCTCCCTGCCCTCTTGGGAGATCTGTAAACCCCTCTGCCTGTCCATGCTGTACACACATTAGTACACTCCTGACACCCTGCCTGCATCCAAAAAACTCATTCCCAGAACAGAAAAAAATATTATAGTCTTACTGGCTCAGAGACCAGGGTTCACCCTAACTTGGATGAGGGGGGAAATTTAGGCATTACCCGTCATTCAGCCTAGAACACTATGATGTATTTTGCTGCCAGAATGTTACAAAGATTTCAAGGTGGCAAAGAAAATTACGTTTTGAGATTGACGTGGGTTTCAGAGAAGAATTACAACCTAACGGGAAATGTAAGCCTCGAATAAAAAGAGGACAGAGAAGTTGTTTTGCCCATTTAAGAGATAATAACAAGACTTCCATTTGGGCCTGTCTTTAGGAATGGTCATTGCTGGATTCTCAACTTTACAGGAAATACAACAGATGCAACTTGCAAGGACATTGTGAGGAATTGGTCTTTTAAACTTCTGTTCTAATACTTTGCTGCTACCTATTCAATCCTTTTGTTGCCTAAAACTTGGTGATTATATTCCTGATCAAAAGGAAGTGGTGCAATTTTAAAATCTGCAGAGCTGCCCAGAATTGGTAGTGTGGATGAATGGGCTCTAAGTAGCATTTATTTTATCTTACATTTCTTTATTGTTACAGTGATGTGACTCCGCAATAATGATACCATTGAAATTACAAACTGAAAAGAGAATCTTTTTAACAAGCAAATTCTAAAATGGGTGTTTCTTTTCTATTTGAATTTCTCTTTCCTTGCTTTCCTCCCTTCCACTACCATGTCTCTGCAATCCTGTATCTGAAGTCAGTAACTCCCAAATTTTTCTCTTCATACTCTTATACTTAATGAAGAAGTTCCCCCACAACCACATTTATGAAACAAGAATACTTTCAGAGAACTTGCTTTATATCTAATTTTTTTCAGACGTGTGTAACACAGTAAACAAAGGCTATAATTTAGATGTGATTCACCAATTCAAATCAATAATAAACTTCCTGGCTTCAGTGAGGCCAACAAATGTGAGAACTGACAAGGAAACTGTGGATCTCATCTGCATTCCAGTAACTGCGTGAGGTTACTTTGTTTGAAAAGGAAAAAGAACCAGAACTGATAATTGCCTTAATCTGTGACTTCATTGTTTCAGTGCAAAGTATTGCAATCAGCACACATTCCTGCCTGCTTCTGATCTCCAGTTCATGGACCAGCTGACTGCTGATGGCATCTTCTGATATGCTTTGTCTGGATAAAGATTAATTAATTTTGTGTCCCAGTAACTCTCACTATGGTCTTACAAAACAGTGAACGAATCTGGATAAAGTCTTGGGTGAAATTGCTTGCTCACACAATGCACGCTTTTCATCTGCATCCTCTATACTCCCCAAGAAGCTGACTCCAGGATTGGAGTCCCAGGAGTACTGATCCAAAACTCACAAAATCCAGTTCATGCTACTTATGTCAGTGGGATTAAAATCAGGGACTTAATTACCTGGGAAGGGTTACGCAGCGCAGCGCTGTGAATTATCACATTTAATATTCTCATGGCATTCTCAATATACACAGTGGCATACAGCAAGTAAACTGCCCCAAGGGATTAATAAATCTCTTCATTTATAAGGGATTCAGCCAAAAGAACTCTCAGTGGAGAAATAAAAATATTATCAAGGAAAACATCACTCTTTCAATTCCTGCCCCGCGCAGCATTTTATCTGCGCAGTTCTTGCTGCCTAAGACGGGGAGTGAAAGAGCACAATTGCCTTATAGTGCGATGGACCTGTCATGTGGAGACGGGTTGGTTTGGGGTTTTTTTTTCCCTAAAAGCCAAGAAATCACTTGTCAATGTCAAGTCAGCCATCCCCAGTGTGACACTCCCACTGTGAGTCCCAGCACAGCTCAGGGGGCAACAAAGCGGCACCGCACACTTGGATCCCGAAGCTGAATGTGGACAAATGTAATACTCAAGTGTAGCTTTCATGATGAAATAAAAGATATCTCACCCATGAAAGGGGATTATTATCTCTGCCATGCAAGCGTGGCCCCTCATTAAAATATCCATGGTCAAGTCTATCCATGGTCTATCTCTTCCAGTGAGGGCTTCTTTTTTATTCCATGTTATTGTTTTAGTTGTCAATGCCCACATTTCAGTTTGAACCCAGACTGTGGGAATTAGAAGTGAATCCGGTCAGATTCTCATGGAACTTTTACCCACTCTATTTCATCCCCTAATTCAGGATAAATAATAACAGCTGCTTTTGCATGCGGCATCTTACTGATCACTAACGTTATTTTGCAGAAGTTAACATTGCTTAGGTTTTTTTATATTGTACAATGAGCCAAACACTCTCTATATTCTGAACAGTTATATTTTAAAAATCTGCTAATTAAAGGAGATTATTCCTGAAGCACGTCAAAATGCTGGATAATAACTAACCTTTTTTCAGTTTTACTATTTAATATTAACAGATGAAAAAGTTGAAAGCATGTTTTTACCTTAAATGTTAAATTTTGAATGATTGTGTAACCAGTGTTCAATATTTATCCAGATGTTGTGTCCCTTGATTTCTCTGTCTGTTTTCACTCACTGTTTATGCTCAGCTGAGAGTGGTTACCTGTAAATTGGGAATTTCTTCAATAGTATGGAAAAGTGAGCCATTGAAGCACGAGCCATTAGCTACCTGCAGCAGCTGGAGTGAAAAGATTTGCCATATCTCAGTGACCCCCTGTGTTGGTTTGAAAACAAACCAGTGGGAGGTCACAAGTTAAATTTGAAATTTATTGAAAAGGTAGAAACAAGAAAAATAATATAAAAGAAAGGTACAGATAAAGCTAGATACAACCTGATATCCTATTAGGGTGGCAGAAGCAGTCCAACTGAAGTGATCCAGTTGAAGTGATGATCTGATGGAAGGTCCGGTGTCCAACTGAAAATCTGTGGTGGCTCTTGTCCTCCAGCTACCCAGTAGACCGGGCTACCCCCTAGGCAGTTCTAGGGCTAGTTATATCCAGGTGGGAATGCCTGGCTTCCCCCTCCTGGGTGGAGCATCTCACAATAGGGTGAGATAAGTCCACGAGTCATTGGGTGGCTTCTTGATGGCCCATCATCTGTTATCAGGGGTGGGTCGTTAACAGGTGATAACAGCTAACAGCTAACGGTCCACAGCTGGTGGTAATAGAATACATCTATTTTTAACCTAGGACACCCCCCAATTAGTTAATGTCAGCTACATGGTGGAAATGCTTCAATACCATGGACATTTCAATTAAAGAAGGCTGTGACCTGCTCCCTGTAGGTGGTCAAGCTGGACACTGTCTCAAGCAACCATTTCTCCTGTTTTCAGAGAATTCTTCCTTCCAGTCACACTGGAAATCAGGGAGTAATTGAAATGAGGGTAGGCAAAATTTTCGGCTGCCTAGAAGCAACAAAACCTGATTGAAACAGAAAATTAACTGTGGCCAGAGAGCAGTTGGCACATGTGCTTGCTCTTAACTGCGGAGAAAAAGGAAGTTCCATTGAAAGGATCCTGGTAACTGATAATTTAAAAAGAAGCACATGGAGAGGCACTGGTTTGGTGTAGGAGTCCCATTTTTTAGGAATGGAAATCAGAGGGGATGACACGGGAGAAGTTTGGGATGGGTCTATTTGCTGTCTTTGATTTACAAGCAAGCAGAAGCTCTATTCCCATGGGAAAACATCCACCAGATGTTTCCAGGAGCTGGGAGGATTGCAAAGGCAGAAAAAATTGCTCTAGAAGTCAGGAAAAGGGCTGGTATCCATGTCTGATGTCCTGGGCAGGAGGCACAGTGGTCCTGGTCAAGCTCAGGTGCTGCAAAAGGGGGTGAAGAATGGAACATCCACATTCCAAAATTCACCATCTTCTCTCCAAAGTTGAAATACAAATCACATCATCCAAAGCTTGTACTCATTCTTCTCCTTTATGCAGGTAAATATATTCCCTGATATCTTCTCACACCTCTTCCACATGATGAGGAATTTTACATGGATGAGTGAGTTTAATCTGTGTAGGTAGATGTTTTACCCACTTGTAAATAAGTTTTACTGACTTTCAAATAAGTAGTAAGCAAAAAAAAAAAAAAGAAAAGAAATATATGTGACTTGAAATGCTCCACACACAAAGCACCCTTTGGCAAAAGAACACCTTAATTCATCAACCTCCAAGGTATTATTTGTGAAAATACATCATTTCCCATATTGGATATCACCCCCAGTCAGCTGCCCCTTGGCCAGCAATGTAAAAACACATTTCTCCGTTTGTAATTTTCTTTTGTATACATTCCTCCTCTACTTCAGCTGAGGGGAATTTAACATTTATGTTCCACGTTCTTCCATGAAGCCTTACCCCTTGATTCATATACATTCTGACAACATACTTCAAGTGCTTTATTTGAATAAGGACTGTTTTCATTACATTGCTTGGGACTTGGTGGGAGAAACACACTTGTGGAGTTGTCTACCTCTTAAAAATGTAGCTAAAGGCCTTTAAGGTCCTGTTTCTTGGACCATAAAACTTGTCTGTGATGACTGAAATGAGAGTTCTGTTTGACCTTCTGTGACTTAACTTCACGCTTTGTTTCCACTGCTACCACTACTTCACCTCCTGAGCCAGGGCCATGTCCCTGAGACAGGGAGGCTGCTCAGCACAGCGAGGTCAGAGTCTGTTCTGTGGCCAGCCTCTCCTCCTGACCAAACCAACCTCTCAGCTTTGCTGCAGAACTGACTTCTCAACCTCAAAATCACAGAGTCATTTTCACCCTCTTCCACTGGTGTGTCCCATCTGATGCAGCCATATATATGGTACAATCACTGTTTATGCTTTGTTAATTCTTAAATTATCTTTCCCTCTGCTGTTTAACGATGGAGTTTTAATTGTGGCTTGTAAATGTATATTTTATATCATCTGAATTTGCTGATTGATCTACTTGGATATTTCTGCAAGTGTTGCTTTTGATGCTCCAGTTTCAGTCGTGTAAACAGAAGGGTGACTCACATCCTGCTCTGCCTGACCTGTACCTGTAATCAGGGCCATCTGCCACCACAGCCTCTGTTAAAGGCCCACACTACTCCTTGTCCTTTCAAACCATTTCTCCTTGTTCCTGTCCTTTGTCTAATTCAGCTCTAGTGGAAACAAAAACAAACAGCTGAAAAACAGACAGAACGATGAACTTGCAGATTACAGCAAAATGCCAGGGCCTGTTCTAAACCCAGGGCAAGACATTGAGTTTCTCCAGGGCTGCGGAAGGAAATTGTTTCCTATTTTTGAGCCAAGAGCTCCGTTACAGGGGGCAATGCTACAACATCAGCAGCACCATGGAAATCACCAGCAAGGATTACCAGCGGCATTTCAGTCCTCTGGACATTCAGGTTGTGAGATTTATTCAGGGAGATGACCACAACTGGTTCTTTGAGGTGTGATATACCATGGACACATGCTACTAAAGAGCCATCCATAAACAACCAGCACAGGGTGCTGCTAATCAGTGTTCAAATGTGATTTTCCCTCAGTCAGTCTCTACAGAAAAGAAGGATTTTCCGTGTGCTTTTATGTTTTGCATTTGAAAAAGAAATGCTGGTTGGAATTAAACACTCTTTACCCATAAATAAAATAACAAGTGAGTGAAAACATCTAAGAACAATAAAGTGTTTGAACTAGCACATGTAGATGAAAAGGCAAAGAGGACTGGAAGTCGCTAAAGAGAGGTGGAAAAGTGATAAAACAAAGAGATGCATGACTGCTTGAAAATAAACATGCTTTCCTTGGGTTTAGAACTTGTGGAAGAGAGGTTCTGAGGATGAACCACTCCAGATTTATCACCAGCATGCAAACATGTGTCCCCTGTGCAGGTCGCTGCCTGATGGCATCTGCTTCCTTGGTAACCATGGTGTCTCAGTACCAAACTGGCCTCCTGAAGTGTGCAGGGACACACCTGGGACACATCCCTGGCTGATGGAATTCAACACAGGACATCAAGCTCCACAGGAAGCTGAAGCTCCTCCAAAATGCCTGACCAGAGACATTTTGAGCTTTGTTTCTGCTTGGATGAGGAAAGTGTGAAGAAAGGAAAGGAGGCCATGACTGTAAACCCAGACTGGAAATTAGCAAAAGTGTTTCTGCAGCTCAGAATTTTCCTGACAGCTCAGCTGGTGGGAGCAGACAGACATGGGACCTCCCATGGGCTCCGCACCACGAAAACCCACCCAACTTGTACTCAGTCAAAATCTGTGAGGTTTTGGTCTGTGGGACCAAAATCAATGAGATTTTGAACCACGAAAGCAAAACTGATTCCTTGTATATCAAATAGAATGACAAACACTGGAGTCAGAAGGGTGGGGTGTCACTTCCAAAAGGCCTGGAACACTGTTGGCGTGGTGGAACATGTGACTTCATAGATGTAACAACAAAAAAGGAGAAAGAGAGAAAAAGAAGGAGAGAGAGAGAAAGGAAGGAAGGAGAAAAAAGAAAAAGAGAGAAAGAAAGAGAAAAGAGAAAGAAAGAAAGGAAAGAAAGAAATGAAAGAAAGAGAAAGAAAGAAAAGAAAGAAACAAAGAAAGGGAAAAAAGAAAGAGAGAAAAAGAAAGAAAGAAAGAAAAAGAAAGAAAGAGAAAGAAAGAAAGAAAAGAGAGAAAGAGAGAAAGAAAGAGAGAAAGAAAGAGAGAAAGAGAGAGAGAAAGAGAGAGAGAAAGAAAGAAAGAAAGAAAGAAAGAAAGAAAGAAAGAAAGAAAGAAAGAAAGAAAGAAAGAAAGAAAGAAAGAAAGAAAGAGAGAGAGAGACAAGGCTGACTTGGCCCTGCTCATAAACAGTGGTGACAATGACACTACAGACAGATGAAAATCCAATTACAGAAATAAAATCACAGGCATAACAAACTGTTTTTAATCCTATGGGTTGTTATTACCTCTGTTTCCTCATTGCTCATTTACATGTAGTCTAATTAGGTTGTTCTGGGTTAAAAAATTCCTGTCCCCACTGAGGCAGCATTAGCAAGGGATTCATATTGAACAAAACACAATTAGAATGCCTATTAATTAAATCACCAACGTCTCAAGATATGAAAGGTGATGCTCAAAGTCTTAATTAAAGCTGCATTGGAACAAGCTTGAACCCAAGACCCAAAACAATGCCCACTCTAGAAGAGTGCCCAGAACATCCTGAGCAAGGACACACCACTGCTTTTCTCTCACAAGACAGAAGGTGGCACAGAACTCACTGGACTTCAGGACAGCCAATCTAAACACCAAGGGAAAGCCCTCACACAGATAAATCTCCCCTTTTCCTGATGCCACAGAGCTCTTCAACCCACCAGGGCTCCACACAGCCTCAGGTCTGGGGGAAACCCATTCTGACTCCAGCAGGGAATAGTCTGCCACAATCTGAATACTCTAGAAAAACATGCTGGGAACCTTGGGTAATTGCCAATCCATCCCAGTATCCCTGTTGTGTAATTTAATGATTCTTCAGATGAAGTTAACTTCTCATCAACCAGTTACCTTGGAGGAATTATTAACTCAGGATGGACTAATGCAAAAGCCCACTGAATATTTGCATTGTGTGCTACACAACATAATTATGTTTATTAATAATATAAAAAGTAAACAACATGTTGACAAAAGTTCACAGGAGCACAGGCAAGAGGCTGGAGGGAAAGGCATGCTTCAGCTGCTTCCACCAAATTGCATTTGAGAGGTTCTGGTTAAAGACTCCAACCTGAGACAAAAGCACGTGGAAACCAACTCCAAGCTAAGGAGCCTGTTAAAAACACATCCTCAGCAAGGCAAAGGGACAGAGGGACTGCCCTACCTGGAGAATTGGGAGAATAAAAGAGAATATCCATATTGGAGCTGTCCTGGCTTGCATGAGAACTCCTGTCACACAGACCAGGACAATAAATGTTCTCTGGTAATGCAGAAATAGTGACAATTCCACCCAAACTCTGGGGGTCACCTTTAAATGATTAAAATGAAAATATAAAAAACCACTGTGGCCACAAGAAGACACTGAGAGGAAAGGCCCACCAGGCAGCCAACCCTTAATGAGCAATCATTTCAAAAGGAATACAACACCAGTGATGTACCATTTATCCTTCTGCCCAGTTATGGGAAACAGAGACAGATATCAACAGAAAATTACCTCAGTGAACTTTAAAAAAAATTCTCTGGCTTTAATCTGGGGGGTTTGGGTTTTCTTTTTGCCTGTGAGCTGAAGAGCATTGTCTCTTCAGTTCCCTTGATGAAAAGGTTGGTGCAACAAAGAGAGGTCACTGACAAATGTGGTTAAATGGTCACTTCCTGCAGTCCCTGCTGCATCTGGAGAAATGAGAAAAAAACCACCAGGTTCACACAGAGCAATCTCATTCCCTGCTTGGCACTACTGCCCTACTGTCAAGGCATCTTCCCCTTGGTTTATTGCACTGTCTGCAATTCTCCCTACAGAGCAGGCCAGTAACAGGGTACGAGGTCCTGCTCCCAGAGGGAATTAGATGTCAAGACAGAGCTGCACTTTAATGCGTTCTAGCCCTTTCAGTATGAAGAGGACGACCACAAAACCCACAAGAGCTACACAAAAGAAAAGAGCTTGTTTACAAGGTCAGAGCACAGAGCAGCTCAGTGAGCGGAACAGCCTCTCAGCTTGGGTTACTCCAGGAACAGACTAAAAGCCCTGTTATGAGCATTCAGGATGGATATCGAGTGTCTTTCCAGCCCTCCATGTCAAGGTTACCTGACTGATCCCAATTGCTGGAGTTCCCATTAAACTGGTCACAGAGAACAGCCCTGGAGGAGCTTCCTGGAGTCCTCCCACCCCAATTCTCCTGTGACTCTGCAGTGCCCCCTCAAAAACCCCAAACAGCCGGGACAGGAAGAAAAGAATCAGGCAGGCGGTTGTTGACAAAACAGTGCCTTAGTTTACCCCTGATGTGGTGAAAGAAAAAGAAAAAAAAGAAAAAAACAGATAAAGAAAAAGAAAAAAAGAAAGAAAAAGAAAAAGAAAAAGAAAAAGAAAAAGAAAAAGAAAAAGAAAAAGAAAAAGAAAAAGAAAAAGAAAAAGAAAAAGAAAAAGAAAAAAAGAAAAAGAAAGAAAAAGGGAAAAAGAAAAGGGGAAAAAAGTAAGAACAAAGGCAAGGCAGGACAGGGCAAGACAAGGCAAGGCAGAGGGAAAGAAAGAAGGAAGGAAGGAAGGAAGGAAGGAAGGAAGAAAGGAAGGAAGGAAGGAAGAAAGGAAGAAAGAAAGAAAGAAAGAAAGAAAAAAAGAAAGAAAGAAAGAAAGAAAGAAAGAAAGAAAGAAAGAAAGAAAGAAAGAAAGAAAGAAAGAAAGAAAGAAAGAGAAAACTTAAAAATAATGTTTCTGAACTGATTCTTTATCCTTCTCATGCTGTCAGCCAAAGCCCATCCTGAAGTGCCTGACAAACACTGATCATCTTGAGCATCACAGACCTTTCAGCCAGTTCTAACAATGGCACCGTCACGTTTATTCTCAGTTTGGAAAGAATTTGAATAATTGTCACATTGCTGGGTCAGACCCTTGGAGCTGAAAAGAAACAGGGTGAAGCTCAAACAAGCCACATTAACACAGAGAAGTGTTAGGAGAGAAAATTCCCCTGCAGTCGCGTATGGCACTGCAGCTGAGAGCACATCACCTGTGGAAAGCCTTCCTATTAATTAAATCTCCCATCACCATGTCTATCTCTATCAAGTGACCGAATCTGACAACTCTAAATCTTTGGTGTCAGGCTGCTCACGGTCCTTGAATGACTCTCGATGCCCGTGCAAGACACAGACATTTGCCGCTTCAGTACGGTGATGTGATCAAAAGAACATTAGGTGACAAGATAAGTAGCCCAAATAATAGCCCCTGGCAATCCTAGGTGTGCTCAGCTGAAGCCCTGGAAACACCAGCTTTTCCTGCACTTCATCCATTTATCCTGTGCACTGCCTCAGACAGCGCTGGATGAGAATGATTCTCCTGAGTTGTCAGGGTCACGGTGCCACCCTGCACATTTCCAGCTCTCAGATGGAAAAATCCCTTCAGCAGGAGGCACTTCACCAGCATTGCTCCTCTCCTGTGCAGCCTGCAAGGCACACAAACAAAGCCCTTGAGGCTGAAGAGTAACCTGAGTGGTTTGGACACGGACGTGGTTAGACTGAACAAAACGTCTCTTGGGAAACACCCACCCAAAGCTGAGCATCCCAAGTGACAGAGAATCTTCCAAAAGCCATTGCAAGATGCTTCAGTGGTAAAAATGAAAACCAGTCACACAAAAAAATCTCTGGAAAAAAAAAAAAACAAAAAAAAACCAACAAACCAGATAAAACCTCTCTTCATCTAATTTATCTCTGTCTTCCCTTTTTAACTATGGGATGTTATTATGCACTTGAATGCTTGCAAAAGAACTTAAAGACAGTAATTATAGGCCAAAGGCAAACTGCCTTCTAAACTTCTCTTTGATGAGATAAATAGGCAAATTCCTTAGATTTCTCAGAGTAAGATTTTTTTAACAGAACTCAAATCATTGTCATTATTGTGCCCTTCTTGTCCCTCCTTCTTTTGTAAATACTCAACTTTTAAAAAGAAAAAATTTCATTCCACTCATCTTGTGCATGTTCTGAATATCCCACCTACTCCAGAGTGTCATTCCTCTGATTCTGCTGGGCTTAACTTCCTTGTGGCATTGACAGTGGCCAGTTTTGTGGACAAACCTGGATCAAAAAGTGCTGTTATCTGCCACACTGAAGAGGCAAGGCACAGTTTGTATTACTCTACTTTTACTCTGATTGTAGCTAGCATCATAACAATGTAACCTTAGTTTTAAATTTATTAGGATTGTTCTCAGTTAAAACAGGTTGCAAAATGTGCCTGAGATACCTGGCAAATTCCTTGGTTGATAGTCCGTGCTTGCACAGCCACTCCCCAAGCATTAAACAAAGTAATTAAAGCTTGCTTGGGTACACCTCCTGTGAAAAGCATGTAAATCTTTAACAGCAAACGTTGTCTTAGAGAATTTTAATTTTTTTTCCCCTCAGAAGCACCCACCTGTCAGTGCAGTTGTTGCTGTGTTCAGCCCTGGGGGTGGCACAGCACTGTTTGAGGGATGGAGTGGAACTGATGCCTTTTCCTGGCCTTAAAATCAGAGGCAAACACAGTTAGAAGGGAAAAAGGGATTTTCTTTTGGTGTTTATTTTAAGGACCCTCAGGTGCACCACAGCCAGGTCAGATGCACCTCCCTGCACCCCGCAGTGCCCACCCACAATAGATCTGGGATCACACTGTAGGTGTCACTAATTAGCACATCTATCAAGGATTCCCCAATGAGAGGCTCCAGTGAGCCCCCTCCCCAAGGACCCTTCCCCTGGATGGTTCTGTCTCAGGTTCCAAAATGTGCTCTGGAGAGGCCCTTGGGCTCTGGGCACACTGATCCCTCTCTGCCAAGCTTCTCAAATGTTCAGTGTCCCAGCCTGACAAACAAGCCCAAGAATGGAGGCAAAAAGCACCAAGAATTCAGAAATTGTAAAAAGGTATAACAGGGGGATAAAAGAAAAGACAAAAACCATCCTGGCATCAGAACCAGCGGTGTGAGGCACAAGACCAAGCACCAGTCCCTGCACTTTGGCCACCCCAAAGCAGCTCCAGGCTGTGGCAGAGGGGCTGGAAAGCTGGGAAGGGCCCTGGGGGTGCTGTGACAGCAGCTGGACACGAGCCCAGGGGTGCCCAGGGGGGCAGGAGGCCGATGGCCACTGCTCTGTCCCAGCCATGGTGGGGCAGCAGGAGCAGGGCAGTGACCGTCCCTGTGCTGGACACTGCTCAGGGACCCCCTCAGATCCTGGGGGCAGCTCTGGGCCCCTCATGGCCAGAGAGCCCTGGAGGGGCTGCAGTGTGTCCAGGGCAGGGAACGGAGCTGGGCAGGGGCTGGAGCCCCAGGAGGGGCTGAGGGAGCTGGGAAAGGGGCTCAGCCTGGAGCAAAGGAGGCTCAGGGGGGACCCTGTGGCTCTGCACAGCTCCCTGACAGGAGGGGACAGCCGGGGGGGCAGTGGTGGAAGCACTGGAGGTGTTATAAGAACCTGGACCTGGCACCCAGGGATGTGGTTTAGTGGCAAACATGGCGGGGCTGTTTAATGGTTGGGTGCAATGATCTCAGAGGTGCTCCTCAGCCTTGGAGATCCAGTGAAGGATGAATATAAAGTTGCCTTAAAAGAGGCATTAGTGATGAAATATCTTGATGTCTGCAGATCAGCCATGAGAAAAATCTGGCCTTGCCTTGCCCCTCTGGGAGCCAGTGGTGTGTCAGCTGCTGTTACCTTCTTCAGGTTAAAAAGCAATCATTTGGGTGAAGAAATATGACCAAAAATTGAAGGATGCCTTTGTTCAAGGAGCTTTTCTGTTTACTCTGAGGGGAATTTTTTTGTACAGGACAGCGAGGCGTGACTCTATGGATTATGTCATGTTCTGTGAATTCATCAGAGCCACTGAAGATACTGGAGGTGTACTAAAATAACGAAAGCATATCTTTAAAAAAATCCCCTGGCTGAAAAAACTCCAGATGTTAGCTTTTCATACCATCTCAGCCCAATACGTGCTGAAACATTTGGCAGATAGAAAGCAGAAGCTTGTTGCAGTGGGTGATATGCTTTGATGAGATCAAGCTTCAGGAGCACAATGGAACCATTCACTGCAGGAATTATGTCATTTACTGCCGGCCAGATACGGTGCTCTCTTTGCAGTGGTCTTCGTTCCTTTTGCAGGAGTTTCTGGAGCCCTGCAAATCCATCTCCTCCTGAAATGCCACCTCTCCATGTCCTGAGACTCTTGTAAAGGAGATTTCAGCAGGGTCCTGTTCCACACCTCCAACTTCCGCTGCCCCATCCCACTACCAACACTGCTGAGGGATCTACCACTGTTAATTTACACCACCGATTTCTGCATCTGCCGGTAAAAACTCCTTGTCGTGGCAAAACGAGACTGTGCAGGTCTCAGTTTTTCTGTCAGTGTCATCTTTTTATAAGTTTACTGCCAATATTGTTGTTCTAATAGCTGGTCTGGCAACTGGAGCCTCAATCTTTGGGTTTAACTTTCTCCTTTTGAGTTCCCTCTTTAATCAGCACTGCATTGACCAAAGCAGTGTTTAATTAACCTGCTGTGAACATCTTTTAATCTATTTTTACCACCTCTTTTCAAGAATGAAACTCTAGGAAGGAATTAAGTTTTTTCTCATTCAAACACAATTATTTGTGCCACAGTGTTTGCACTCCAGCCCAAAGTGGATTTGCTGGTAATGTTGAAGAACTCTCACTTGAATGTCCTTTAAATACCTAAACTGGGATCAACTAATGTCATACAGACTGGTTGACACACAGGACAAGGAGGCAAGACATCCCCTCAGGGGAACAGAGCATAGAGGTAATTTAATTATTTCAGCAGTTTGGGTCTGAGGACTGTTCCTTGAGGGAGCAGAGAGAATTGGATGAGGAACCTTCCAAATAGTTATTTCTCAGAAAATCCACAAATGGATCCATCCAGAAATGGTCTGTGTGTGTGGACAACCAGAAGAGGTGCAAAGAGCAAAAGTAACTGATTAAAGTGGACAGGAAAAGAGAGGTACCAGGTTAAATATTCATACTACTGGTACCATCCAGATGCCAGAAAAAAAACCCCACACTGATAACCAGGCAACAGATTTGTCTAGAGGAAACTAAGAAAAATCAAATAAACCACCTTTTGTCATGATTCCATGAACTTTGTTACTCTTAGAAATTGTAATGGCTTAATTATGGCATTTAATGCCACTTCATATAACATTCCAAACAAACTCTACAAGAAATTACTATTAATTTCTCATAAACTCCCAGAGATACGGATCCTATTGGGTATTTATTTGTGTCTCCCCTTAAACTGAAAGAATCTCTCAAGTGAGCTTTCACGTGTGTTTTTCCACATTTTAATAATTTGATTGTGATTATTTTCACTTGGCTGCAAGTAATTTCCCGAAGAAGATTAATGAAGGGATGAAGTATGCACATTAAATCTGCACAAAATAATCCTCAAATAACTGCTGGTTTAAAAGAGCAAACTGAAAATTATTTTTGCATTTTGAAAGAAAAATAACAGGGATGGGAGACGTACTCCTCTTTGTCAGGACAGGACAAGTCTCACAAGCAGGGAAGGGTGGGGTTTGTGGTTGGAGATAAAGGAGTGTGGGGTTGGATGGCGGCTCACAAGTATAACATTTTGTAATAAAAAAAAAAAAAAAGAGGTAACAACCATCATGGGGCATCTGAAAATGGCTTGCATTCTGAAAAACAAGCTAAACAATCCTGCTGCTCTGCTGGATGATCTCCATCAGAATTTTGTGCGGAACTTCAAGAAGGGAGAGGAAAAGAGAGCAAGAAAAGTTCTAAAAAAAAAACCCCATAACTTGAAAGGAACGACTGAAACTCGAAATAATTTCTTTGAAATGCTTCCTAGACATAATATCTTGGGAAAGGCCAAGGCCCAGGAAGGTCTGGAGACAAAACATCACGACTCTGCTTTTGAGCTCTTCACTGAAGAAATGAAAGGTTGTGATCACGATCTCCACGTGGTGCTGCATCCAAAGGAAAAGCTGTGTGGTTTTTATTGTAGTTGTGCACTGAAACCTTGTTTTTTAGCTGCAACCTGTAGCTTTCTAGAGCTTTTCACATCATCACGTGCCTACCACTCTGACTTGTCATTGTTGTAGAGATAATGATTTCACTTCACAAATCCTTTTAATAAAAGCAACATATTTGTTAATCAATGGACATTAATATCTTCTCACAATTCATTGTCATGGAATGAATGGGAATAGACCTCTAACATCCACAAACATCCCAGCTGTCCTCCAAGAGATGATCCAAAAAGGGTAGGTAAGGGTCCTGTTACATTTGACATCCTCAAAGAAAGGTCTCCTGACACTCAGAGGTGCCTGAATCAGTACTGGAGAGATAGAATTAAACACGTGAAACATGCCCATCTTTTAGCTAAAGAATAGTTTTATTTAAATCTGTTAATTCCATGTTATTTACGTCTCATTAAAAAGAAAATCCACGATCATTTAATGAAATCTCACTTATGTACACTGTTCTTTGTGATAAAGGTAGCATAACAGCACAGAGCAAAACCACAATTAACATCTTTCATGAAAGTCACTGTCATGCACAAGGGGCTTTTCAGTGCAGTTTGTATTCCTCAGGTTTGCAACATTTTGGTGGCACAAGACCAAATTGGGTAGATGGATCACAAAACATGTAAAGTTTTGTGTTGAAAGGGACATTAAAGTTCATCCCACCCCTGCCCAGCACAGGGGGGGTTTTGGGTCCCAGCTCAAGGAGGGGGGAGTTGGTGTCCCAGATCAGGGGGCGCTTGGGGTCTCAGCTCAGGGGAGGGTTTGGGGTCCCAGCTCAGGGGGCGTTTGGGGTCCCAGCTCTCCCCCACAGCACCCCCAGGGCTCCTCCCAGGGCTGCTCTCTCTGCCCATCCCCAGCCTGGATCCAGCCCCTGGCCTGGTTAAACCTCCTGAGATCCCCAAGGGCCACTCCTGGGGGTGCCCAGGTCCCTCTGGATGCCATCCTGTCCCTCAGGGGTGCCACTGTACCTGCTGGGGGTGCCCTGGGTGCCTCTGTCTGTGTCACTGATGCAGATTTTAAATCACACTGATGCCAGCATGGACCCCTGAGGGACACCACTGCTCACTGGATGGTCACTCAATGAGCTGGCACTGCAGGACCAGTGCCCAAAGCTGGGAGCTGCTCTGCCCCAGTAACAGCACTGTGAAAAGGCAGCACAGGGTGACCACCACCCTTTAACCCATGGAGGAGAGGGCACTAAACAACTTTCTGACTGAAGCCAACAACAAAAATACATGATTTAAGGACTTTAGAAAGGACATGCACATGCCTAAGTCACAGCCAGAGGAGGACACTCAAGTGATTATGACCCAAGGGCCGGCAATGAGGATGCCTTTGAAGAAATTCACATTTTCTTTTGATGACACCTAAGTGCCCTCCCTCCCCTGCTCCGTATGGATGCTGGATTCCAAGGGCCTCAGTTCACTGAGTTTTCCTTTCTCTTGAGGAGTTTTAGGTTACACAGACTCGCTGAACATCTATAACCCATCTCAGTGTTAAATTCCTTAATGTTGCAAGGTTGGCAAGCCCTCAGAAAAGGTACACACAAAGCTGAAACCCCCGAGTCTCAGTGCTGCATTCTCAAGGACACACAAGCATCCTCTGATTCTTTGTAGGATGGGTTGTAAATATCTGCTCTTCTGTTCTTAGTCTTCCCAGCTGACAGCCACTGAATTAATTCCCATGGTTCATTATCTTGGCTGAATAAAAGCTGTTGATTTTAAGAGTGCACAAGTTGCTCCACAATGTCCCCTAAAACTGCAGGTCAGGTTACCCAGCCATTCAAGCCCTGCACATCTGATCCCCAAGAGAGATCAGCAAAGAAACCTTTGCCCCCCTGCCACCAATCATTCCCCCAGGTCCTTCAGCAAACGGCACAATTTGATTTTTAGCAATCAAGTGTATCAGGAAGGGAATCGGAGGCAGGGATTGTCAACAGTGGATATTGCCACAGCCAGAAGCCACTAATTGCAGAGTGGAAAATCTGCTTTCAGAAGTCATCACAGTGCCCAGAAACGCCACAGGTTGCTGAGTAGCAATGGCAGCTGTACATAGCAACTGCTTTTCCTGTTTAAATAAACCACAAGTGCCCAGAGGCTGTATCAATAAATCACAGATGAGAACTGGAACTTCATTCAAGGTGCTGGTTTACATTCACAGCCAGCTTTCACTTGGCCTTTCATTTTATTTTTCTGCTAATATTTATTTCTCCTTACCTTCAATTTGGTCAATTTCTTTATTTGGTTTCCCACACAGACATCTCTCATACTTCTGCCAAAAAGCCTAAACCAGAAGTGTTCTTTTTCCATTTATGTTTAAACAACACCAAGCAAGGCCCACAGTTGTGTCTGTATTTGTTAGCTTCCTTGAGCAAAAGGGGAATTTATGGGTTTGATTTTAACTTTGTTTTTCAGTGTCACAATTTCCACTAATGCACTCACTGAGTTGTCAATTTTCAGTACTGTTTTATATTCTTACCCATTTGGTAAATATACCAATAAAAACCACTTGGATTTGCTCATGTTTGGCTGAGTCCCTCTGGAAAAAAAACTCTGCACACCTTGCCATTTATTTATGTCATTTTTCTTTAAAAGTTTCTACACAGTTTCTCTGGTGTGAAATGAGTCTCCATCTTTCCTAACCATAGAGATCACCTGTGATAGCAGAGCACAGGCTCTGTGCATCTTTGATTTCCACTGAAAACTCCCTTCAGAACTCATAGCCCTCAGTTCTATTAGAAAAAAAACCCCTTTGAATTGATTAGCTGATATTTCTGTGTTTACCTGATTGACAATATAATTAAAAAAAAAAAAGAAAGTGGTAATAAGTGTATTAGTGGTTTTTTAAAAAAAGAGAGACGAGAAAAAGAGAGAGTAATGTACTGAAGCAAGGTTTTGTCCAAATACCACAGATAATTTTGTCAGTTTCACCACATTGCTAACAATGAAATAAATTAGGAGAATTAGATTCTGTCACTTTTAAATAGTGATCAATAATACATGTATGCCAATATGTTTTAGTTTTTGCTCTGTGTGAAAACCACCTGCATGATGGGCATTCCTGGGTGCCTACACCTGATCCTTCTGAGAGGAAGAGAAAACCCCTTCCACCTTCTGCTGTCCCGTGAGGCCCTCTGAGCCACAGCAAAGTGCTCTGCTGGCAGTAACCTGACAATACTGGCTGCTGCTGTTGGCTGAAAATTTGGGTGGAAAATCTGTGGAATTATGTGCAGAAGGACAAGCATGAACCATGAACTCAAGCATGGCTTATGTGCGGGTTTGGGGGTTTTTTTGTTTGTTTTTTTTTTTCTCACAGTTACAGTCCTATAAATTTTGTCCAAGGGACGGTGCAGGACAGCCTGGCCAGGAGCAACCCTCTGCCTGAAAGGGGCAGAAAGGTTTGAGCTGGGGTGAAAAATGTGTTCAGCTGCAGGTGACTTCCCCTGCAAGGGCATCCCCACTACTCATCACCCTCACCCCTGCTCCTGGACACACCTGGCTGCAGCCCCAGGGAGTGTTCAGGTCACCCTGCCTGGACAGGGGCACCTCAGCAGGACACAGCCACCACAGGGGGACATCCCTGAGGCCAGAAGCTGCTCCCAGGAGGAGAGAGGTGGGCTCTGCACTGGAGAGGAAGAGAAATCACGGGAGATGAAACCCTGCAATGGCCTTTTTCTCTCAGCAGTGCTGGGAAAGCACGGGAAAGCTGACCCCATCCCTGGGGGAAGGTGAACCTGGACCCTCTTCTGGCAGGGAGGGAGAAGATGAAAGGGGAAGGGAGCAGCAGCTGAAACAACAGGAGCAATGGGAGCGGGAGAGAGCGGAGGGGAAATGGAAACAAGGGGCAGCGGCTGCTGCAGCAGACAGAAACAATCCAGGCTTTATTTCCAGAGCTTTGGGACCTGGGTGTTCTTCTCAGTAAACAGCATTTTTTGGGAGCAGCAATGGGCAGAGTGATATTTGTGAAAAAGTAAAGGTTGTGGAGCTCCATCCTGCACAGGGCTCACCCTCGGTCACGGATCCTGTGCACTTTCCAGGTGTGTTTTCACCACAGTCACTGTCCAGGGAAACTGTCTTCACTTTCTGGGATTTGTGGTTTTGGCAACGTTTTGTCGCTGAAGCTATCTGACTGATTTTTTCTTTTTTTTTTGAAAGAAAAATTTCAGCTTTGCAGCACCACGTTGGTTTGACCCACAAGGAAAGTGCTTCTGACAGCTCCCTGCTTGAAAATCGTTCGTGCAGTTCACTTCTGCTTCAGAAAACTGAAGGAAGAGCTGCCCGTGAGGGCCAAACAAAGGCACACAAAAAGCACAGCACTGCTCCCCTCTTCAGATCATTGTCTCATAATATTTTGAAGGGAAATGACAGGATACTCCCATGAAACAGTAAATATTAACTGATCTTGTTGGTTTCTTTCTCCATCTCTCTAAAATCTTTTTTTTTCGAGCACAAAATTCTTAATTCTTCATTGTGTGATTGTAGCTTCTTCTAGCTGGACTTTTTGCTAGCATGAGGTGCTCACCCGAAGCAGAGCTACCAGACCATTCCTTTCACAGGTTTCTTGAAGTGTGTGATTCCACTGTGTTACATTTTGAAATTCTAGCACCTTATTTCAATGGTCTTTTGACATTTCTCTATATTCTTCTATGCTTTTCAAGTGACACTCTTTTCTTCCAACAGAAAGCTGAACCCTAGTAAGAATATTATCCACACAAACAACAACCAACCAAAACCATTGAGTGATTGACAAAAAATGGCATCTCCCAGAAAATGCTTTAACTGGAAGCTGAGTTATTTCCCTGGGATTGGTGGCTCTGAGGAAGATGAGAAGGGAAACATTGTCCTCCCTGCCCACTCCAATTGAATACACACGAATTAGACTGTCAGCATTTCACCAGATTTAAATACATTTTATCTCCATTTTTCCATCCTCTCAGCCTTTGAATAACCCATTTTGCATGAGTTTTGGTAACGTTTCTTACCATTGCATCACAATAGTGTGGACTTAGAATGAAAAATTCATAAACCAGAGGAAAGAAAAAAAAAGACCAAAAAAAAAAAACCAAAAAAACAAAAAAAACAAAAGCAACCTGCTACATGTTTTTTTATCTACCTGCTCTATGGTTGGCACTCATCTTTATCAATTTGCTTTCAGTTTCAGCTCTTTTTTTCCCCATTTACCCAAAACCTTGATTTTACACTTATCAACCAGCAATTTTCACTTGTTGAGGCTCATCTTCCAGGAACATCTGTGGCTGCTTTTGCCCCTTCAGTGTTTTGGAACATCTCTGTCTGGATCTGGAATACCTCTGCAGTGGGGCCATGGGGATAAAGTCCTTTCTCCCATCTGAGCTCCATTAGGTGACCCAGCTGACACAGACACCAACAGACCACAGATATGAGCATGGCACTCCTCAAATAATAATTTACAGAAACTTCCATTGGCTCTGCCCTCTTAAACTGCTGAACTGACTGCTTTCAGTTTCTACTTCAAAGGCAGTTTTTCATTTTAAAGGTTCCTTTCAAAAAAAAAAAAACAAAACCAAAAAACCAAAAAAACCTGGTGGGATTACAACATAAACAAATTGTATGTTAGAAATCCATTTGCAGAGGAAATAATATGCTATAAATCTTGAAAGATTTGATAAGAATCCAAAGCAGTCCCCAGTCTGGTTATAAATTCACCATCTCACACAGGCAAAATAGCTCATTCCACGACTTGCTCACAAACTACTCATTCTTGGGGAAAAAAAATCTAAAATAATGGCAGCTGGTAAAATAATTAGGATCATACAGATATAATTACACTGTACATCTGCAACTGTTCTGCCACCATCAGACTGCACAGCAAAGCACCCAGAAAACAGCTGGATTAAGTCTGCTCTCAACTCATTTTTTAGGATGTGAAACTGGCAGCAGAATGCCTCCAGCTTGATAAATCTTCCTGGTCGTTTGGATGTGGTCACAGAGGTAGCAGGAAGAACAGGAAATATTTAATACCTTCAACCTGGCGTGGCAGCAGTTATCCCCCAAACAACACAAAGCAACAAAAATCTTATGTTTTGGTGGCTTGCTGTTTCAAGGGAGAAAACCTGATCAAACGTAATTTTTTCTCTTTTCTGAGAGTTGCACTCATCACGGTGGGCTCAGGCTGGGGAATGCTCAGCTATGGTGTCTCACACGACGTGGGGTTACAGCATGGAATTAAATTTCTCCAATTCAGACCCAGTTTCTGTCACCATGTTCAGGGAAATTTTGACCACAGAAGCTTCCCAGACACACAAAAAGCTGCCCAGGCACTGCCAGAATCCTTCCTTGTGGGTTGCACACCCAGAGAGGTGGTGGGGGAAAAAACACACAAGAAAGCAGATTACTCAACAAAGTGCTCAGAACCACAGCCACGTATGTCATTAATACAGCTTTATGTTGCTCAGGAGTCTTTTTAATGTTTTTGCTCACCAAAGTCCTTCCCCATTTCTACTCTCTGCACGTTTACCTTGAAGTGGGACTTCATGGGTTGTGGTCTTTCCTGAGATCAGTAAGGGAAAGGCACAACCCAATTCAAAATATGTAGCTCATTTGACGAGCCAACCATAGTACCCATTTTACAATATATTGTAAAAGTCAAAGGCCTAAAACACCCAGCCCTGATCAGAAACAAAATATTTTCCATTATTAAAGCCCAGGAATCTTGAAAAACATACAGAAAGATGCTATTTATGTTGTTTTGATGATGATATTTAATCGTATTCTCGCTTTGAAACAGTAAGGAATGGGGGGTTTCCTGTTACTCAGTCCATCAAGAGGAGCAGCTGGCTCAGGGACCCACAGGCAGTATCAGAAATGTAATTTCAGCCACAGTCACGAGGGTGAAAGCACTGCAAATAGCAGAAACAGCAGAAAAAGAAGGTGACAGTACCATGTCACGACAAATTCCACAAAATCCAAAATGTTCTCCCAATCCTAAGGCTGGATATTCAACAGCCTAAAGTCCTGAAAATGTGCTGTTCAAGACCTCAGCATTTGCTGAAAAAGAAAAACAAAAGCCAAGAAAATCTGAGGTTTTGCTGAGGGCTCTGTTGCTTACAATGTCTCTTCTTTAGAAAATCCCCCAAAACCTGGAGAAATGCAAAGAGAGACTTTAAAGAGTTCCATTTTATACAGGACTGCTGTTTCTGTGTCACAATAAAACCCATGACATCTTACATCATAATCATTTTATTGACTTACATGTGACAATGCTTAATATTATTGATACTCAAATTATTAGACTAAGGTGTCAGATTGATGAAATGAAGAACATTCGCCCCTTCTCTTTGTGTCATTTATGAAACGTCTTTTTTGCAAGTGTTTGGTGGGGGTTTACTCCCTTTGCCTCTTTTCCTGAGGAGCTGAGATATTTTCTGCATCACCAAGCTGTCTCTGGCACCAGAATTTCACAGTTACAAAAGGTAACTGGAAGCCTGTGACTCTTCCACATTTGTGCAAATTGTAATTTGGAGAGCAACAAGGACAAATTAGCTTTTTTATTTTTTTCTTTCTCCCTCACTGTGGTCTCAGTAAACCTCTTTAAGGGAAGTACCAGAAGACAAACCCACTATCTGAAGGCACTACTGAGAATATTTTGATAGCTACCACCACAGATATCTTTCTGACCACGCCCACCAGGAATATTAACTTTCTAGGGGTGATCAGCATTGCCAAAAGAAGGTTCTTTCTCCACGTGGTACTAAACCTAAAGCTTCTCTATTAGAAAATATAGTTTATCACTGCTGGAGACAGGAACCCTCTGAGGAGTGTTTTTGTGGAAGCTTTCCTTGAGCAAAGCACACCTGGGAGATTAATAACTCCTCTCTCCTTCTCTCAGACTCAATTTCTCTTGTCAAGACTTTCCCCCAGGCAATAAATTAGCTGCTCAGCCTCCTTAATAACCAGTTTCTCTGGTAAATAAAATACACTGATAGCATCTTCTGAACACAAAGTACCTCAGGAACACGGAAAATTATGACACATAGAAAGTTGCCACACACTGTAAGAAAGGAACAAGGAACAGCTACCAGAAAACTCTCTAAATGTGACCCTGGATGAAGCCAGTATTCTAAAGACACTAACAATTAATTAGATTAATAAATGTAATTAGGCACCCAAGCTGATTAAATGTCATATAATATTTTTCCTCATGGAAAAGAGAATTACCTACAGCAGAGGTATAATGAGGACAGCATGGGGGATAGACATGTGCATCCTGGGATTCAAATAAGAGTTTTTGTTCTTCTGTGGATGGACCAAATAACTCGAGCAAGTCTCAGAAATTAATGACACTGCATGCAGATAAAACAAGGCAATTAAAGGATGAACAAAGCCCCCAAAATTGCCTTATATGCTCTGGATACGCTTGCTGCAGCTGGGGGAGTGTGAAGCTGCTGAGAATCTGGTCCAAAAGCCACCAAATTAAACCCAGTTCCACTGAATCAGAGCCAGACCTGACCTGTCTTCTCAGAGAATTTAGGGTTTGGGCCAGATGAATTCCATGCAGGAAAGGGGATGTGGCCATGAGATGCAGGCAGTGTCATTAATTCTCTGAGCCAAGGACCAGCCAGGTTTTGCACACCCAGAGAGCAAAGGGGCTGCAAACCCTGCCAAAGCTGTCCAGTCCAGCCTGAAACAAAACTCCATTTGTCCTGCGATCCTTCAAGGTCGTGCCACAGACAAACTCTACCAAATTATTGGAAAGCTGTGGCCCTCAGAGGGACTGCTTGACAGGTACCAGCACAGGTGATGGCTCGTAGGAACACTGTGTGTGACAGCCACCTGTTGGCAGCCTTGCATCCTCCCCTGTTGATGCTGACAGAGCTTTGGAAATTAATTTCTTCACCTCTCTAGTATTCTGTGAGATCTCTGTCTTTCCCATGCATGCTAACTAAAACAAAGTTATCAGTTTATCAATATTCACACCTGCACTTGTTTTTGCCGGATTGTTACGGCTTCAGCTACAAAAACACTTGGGAATGGACATCTTAGAGTTGGACCAACCCCTCGAGGGGTGGATGGCCAGAGGACCAATTACTTTCTGCCATTTAACTCACTTCTTGCGAACTAACATACAAAAACCTTGGGAAAAAGCCATTAAGGGGGGCTTTGCTGCTTTTTTACTGACCTGGACTCGTGTGGTTTCTCTGCGTTACAACAGCGACACTCCCCAGAGGAGATTTTGGTTTTCCAGCTGGACAGCAAGGCTGGTCTGGAAGCACAGACTGGTGCGGTGAGTCAAACACCTCAAGCATCCACGGAGAGACTGCACAAGGTGCTCTGGAACGTGTGTATGGAAACCAGGAGGAGTTTGCATCTCTGCCTGGGCACGGCGCACGACTGGGACTGCAGCTGTTGATCCTGGAAGCTTTGAGGCAACGTTTCAGTGAATTTCAAATGAGGAAGGGCAATTGCCAGACACCTGTTTGACTGCCAGAAGAACATGGGGCAACTCTATGCTGCATACAAAATAATGCACTATTTTTGCCCACTTACAAAAACTGGTGGTCTTTGCTTGCTTCATGGTTTCTTCAGCAATATAAACCCTCACAAATTGAAAAAAAATAATTTTAGGAATTTTTACTGGATGTTATAAATGTTGCTTGGAAGGTCTTAAGTCCAGTTTCTTTTGTACCTGGTTATAGAATAATAATCTCAAGGCAAGCTGTCTTGCATCTGCAGCATATATTGACCTAAATATTTTATTTCAGACTTAATTTTTATGTGCCAGATAACAAAATCCTCCAGTCTGGTAAAGATCCAATTACTACAGTACCAGGGACTTGGATTGGGATATTTTTAGCCCAAATTTTTTGCTGTTTTTAAGTTAAATTTCTAGTCTAAACTACTTATCTTGACTCAATAGCCAGACATTACCAGAGGGAAAGATGGGTAATATATTCCATTTTAAGACATGTGGGTTGAAATACTCCTTTAGAAGCTTGACATTCTCCAACAACACCAGAGACCTCAATAAATCCAGGTTATATTTGATGCTTACCTTTGGGACAAGTGAAGCTCACTGAGATCAATCCCATGAAAACCACCAAGGACGACCCTGCCTTGTGCATGCATTTCATGAAACCCTCCTTGCATGAAGGGGAAAAAAAAAATCACAGGGAAAAGCAGTTCATCTCTCCTCTGTGCCCATGTGTTTCCTCAGAGGAGGAGCTGGCAGAGCAGCCCTTGGATGCTGATCTAACATCTGTGAGGCTTGACACAGAGGATTTCTGTCCCACAGCAGCAGCGCCCGCCGTGTGCTGTGCCCGCACTCTGCCCCAAAAGAGGGGCCACGAGGGAAGAGGCAAGGAAACAATGACAAAGTTATTTCCATGACAGAAATCGGGCTCAGCGCACGAGAACACAGTTATTGTTTGGATTCTGGCATGTCACAGTGAAGGATTGATGGTCTCCTGGCAAGGGGAGCACCATGCAACCATGAGGTGCTGGTGGCAGAAAGCAGAAGGATGTTCTGGGAACTTGTGATTTGTACCAGGCCTTCATTCTCTTTGCTTTTGTCTGAAAACACATGTGTTATGTAGATATATCTCATTACGGCCACACATTCAGCCACTGACTGCTTGCTTATTTTTACAACGAGGGAAACATCCGTCCATTTACTAAGGTGAACAGGAATAGCTTGTTTTGTTTACTGCTTTAAAAAAAAAAAAAAAAGGTGGGGGGAAAAAGAAGAGAGACAGAGAAAAGAAAGAAATACCTTCCCCCCTGCCATCCAAGAAAAGAAAGAAGAATAAATAAATCTCCATATCCACTTTCAGGTTCATGCTGGTCCTGGTACGTAACAAGCTCCTTCAGCAACTGTGAATACTTTTCATCATCCGCTCTGTTGTGTTTGTGTGTGGCAGAGAGTTCATCTGAGCAGCGTGACAAACGCAATAGCCTGAACTTCCTCCAAAGATATCAACAGCAGCTCTTGGTGCCTCCTGTCTGAACTGAAAAACAATATTGCAATAACTTTAGAGCAAACTTGTTCGTTTGGGTTTGAAATTTCTGCGTGGAAGAGAAGGTAGAGTGCAAATGTGGCAAGTTGTGCAGGCTTAGGTCTCTTGAGAGAAAAATAGGTTTAGTGAATTTCTACAAGTCTTAATTAGAAAGTGACCCATGGATCCAATGGGTTCTGTACCCTTAAGGCAGTTATGAGTGAAATGCTGGTATGAGCAATTAAATGAAGTGAGATAAAGAGTTTTCATACATGCCTGCTGATCCTCTCACATAAGGCTCAGCATTCCCAGATGCTGAAATGCTAAATGAAACTACATTTATATATTTGGGCTGGAAGGAATTGTTACTTTAGCCCAGGACTGAATATGGCAGGGAAAGGGTAGCAATGACCAAGAGAAGATGAAGAAGGAACCTCTGAGCTTTTAGGCAAAAAGCACAATGGAAATAGAAACCTCAGCATAGGCGATGCCTGGAGCAGCCAGCACACCCACCTGGGGTGGGGCACTCAGCAGCTGCTCTCAATTCTACCAAATTTATAGGCAGTTTTTGGTAAATATTGAAACCATTAAATATTGGTTTCAGTATTTTCCAATATTGAAATGCTGGTTTCCCTAGAAGGAAACTTGTATGATTCTCAATTTTCTTCCTGCTTCTCATCCCTCACCGGTGTCCTCAAGCAGGGAAGGGGCATGGAGATTGAGTTTGCAGGAAAATACTCTGAAGAGCAAAAGGAGCTTGGAAAGAAAAGTGTTTTCCAGTTCTGGTTCTGTGGAAACAAAATACACAGTTGTTTCATGCCAGGAAATGTTTTTGGTAAACAGAGACAGTTTACAAGATTTCTGATAAGGGCACTTGTGTCATACAAAGTCTCCCAAGTTTTTTCACTGCATGTACCTCACTTATATTGCTCTAAAAACAAACTTTGTAGAAGGAGAAGGCATCTCACAAGGAACATCGACTGCTATTAGATGTGTCCACCTGGAGACAGCCAAAAATGTACCTCTTTATTTAACACTGGTTACACAGCCCCTAAACATCTTTAGGGTTTTTAGGATTTATAGAGCACTCTCACTATTCATGAGTTCAAATGTCCTCATCCTGGCCGTAAAGTATATTAACTCCCCTGCAACTAAACACTCTACTGAGTCAATTCCAAGCCCTTGTTGGGCAGTCTCTCTGGAAAGGGGAAAAAAAGAAAAAAAAAAAAGAAAAAAAAAACCAAAAAAAGAGAAGTAAATCCCATTTTATCAGTCTGCTGTTAAAAAGCCTGACAGAAAGCAACAGTCAGCTTTCATGAGAACCTTGGTCTCAACTGATGGGTGAAGCAGCCTTGGCTCAGTTGACTCTGTTTCATCCATCCAAGACCTCAGGGGAGATGAAGGGGGTGTGGGGGAAGCCCTAGGAAACCGCTTATAGCAGGATGCTCAGATGGTGCCTCAACTTGCATTTAGGACCCTGTGTCAGCAGTGTGACCTCCTCAAGACACCAATAAAGAGCTGGCACAGCAAAATATTTATCTGCTTTGCCCTTTGACCTCCCTAAACTTTCATTTTCCTTACCACTACCCCACGTAGATGTGAAGTGCTGACCTCAGAAGGACACTGAAACACCTGTGGCTGTCTGCTACCAGCAGCACCAACCCAGATCACAGCTCAGGAGGAGAGGCTGAAGTGGGAGACCCCGGTGCCTGGGTGCCAATCTGGCTGATTGGCATATGTGGAGGAGCAGCAGCAAATATGGTTTGCCCAAATCACTGCTCAGAGGACTTACCCCTCCATGCTTCTGTCCCCTGCACCTCCACGTGTTTGTTTTGCTGCCTGCCAGGCACCACATGCATCTCCAAAACCCTTAACTCACTTCCGAGGGTGATTTTGGATCATGCCTCTGGGGATGGCAGGAATCCCACGGTTTTTTGGATGGTGGGGAGGCTTGGTCTGTGAAACACTGCAGAGGCATATGTGCAGGGTGGCTGCTCCAGCCACAGCCCTTAGAGCAACCACAATAACAAACTAAACATCACTGTCGCTTGGCTGTCACACATTTGGAACAGATTTGAGACTGAAACACGAACTGAGGCAGCCTGAGCTGCGAGAGCATCCTGAGGGAGATCAACAGCATCACAACTGCAACCCCAAAATGGTCATTGTGGGAGGTGGAGATGATTCCTGCGTAGCTGATGCCTCACAAAAACCTGAGAGCACTTCCCTGGACCTGTTCATCAGGACTTGCAATCCAAAAATGTGTCCTTAGGCATCACCCACTTGCTGTGGTAAACAGTTATGAGGTTTCAGAGCCAAGGCAGAAGGAAAATTCAGAGCAAAGTGCTTGGAGCAATCTCTGAAGACATCGGAGTCGGATTCACGGGATGACAGATTTAACCACAGTTTCATGGCAGTTCAAAAACCCCAGCTCAACTTGTTGATGTAGCAAAGGGAGGGAGAAGTCCAGCATTCTCCAGCAGAGCACCAGATCTTCAACTCCAGCACAGGCTGTGAACCCAAACCAGCCCTCACAGTGTTCTTAGCAAGCACCACACTCAATTTTCACCCACAACAGGTCCCTGGATGGCTAACGAAGTCCTCCAGCAAATTATGCTGCTGGTGGTGGAAATACTGCTGCCATTTCCCCCTGGCTGCATTTGGGCTTTCCACAGCACATGTAATCGAAACAAGCCAACACATTTACATGCAGCAAACTCCTCACCCCCAAGGTCTCTTGATGCAGCAAAGAATGCAAGACCTCAGTGCAGGCTCCACTGGAAGCTCCTGGCTTGGTGGTGCAGGCTCAAAGGGAAATAAAACATGTTTGACAACATACTGGCAACAAGCAGGACCACAGAGCACCAATGCCCTGCTCTCTTGTCCATCCAGAGGCAGGTCACAGCCCAGCCAGATAATATTAATGAAATGGTTGGGTGCTGAAGTCACAGTCAGTGTCGGAGCAGGCTGTCTCTGAGCCTGGCATGCTGACTCCCAGGCCCAGGCAGGTAGTGCAGTTCACATTTAAGAGGAAGAAAATTAAACGTGTGAGACCAAATGAGAGGCAGGCACACTAAAAACAACAACAACATAACCATATTTCCTTCTCTGGGTAACAATCCCAAACCTTCAGACGTCCCTGGACAAATGGCGGGATTTTCTTCCGCAGCCTGGAACCAAGTGGCAGCTCCTCTCTAATTGGGCTTCCAAATTAATTATTACCAGTGTGGCCAGCACTAGTTGCTGGTGCATCATCAATCACCTCATGTAATAAAAGGGTTATCCATGCATCTTTAAATCACTTGGCACAGTTTGAGTCTCCCATCTGCTTTCATTCTTCTGCCCTCTAATAAGTCCCAGTCTCTTGCAGAGATCCAGTAGTAAAAATCAATTGTGTTGCCCTTTCTGTGCCACTATTTAGCCTGGTGGTTGCAGCTGACACTTTCAGCAGCCCCAGGCCTGGAAGCGTGTGGTGGGCTTAATTTTTTAGCTTAACAGTAAATCTTCACTGGATGTGGAAGTTGTGAGTCATGAAAAACCCCTGCTTTGCTCTTGGGGTGTTTGTGCCCTGTGATGGTTGGGCACATGTAGTGACCAAGAGATTCAGAAATGTGAATTCTTTAACTGTGAGCGAGCTGCTGACGAACAACAAAATGCTTCGAGATGCACATTTCTCACCCCTTTGTTTTAAAGGCAATTAGCCGCCAATCAGCATTTGCAAGGGCTTTTTAACCACCATAAAACTACGGTAACATATCAATATTTTCATAAGGTTTGCTGACAAAAATCTTCCACAAAGTCTGGACTTCAACACAAAGGAAGTTCTTCAGTGGATTATCCCCTGGTGTTAGTGTCTTGATGCGCAGTGCTTCCAAAAGTAAACAGAGAAATCTTTGTTTAGTCTCAGCGTGATCAAAAGATTTATTTTGCAGGGGAAAGGGACAGGTTTTGCTAATCGTGGTCCCTGTGAGAGAGCAGGGATACCCCTCTGTCTCCTTGCATGTTTTCGATTTCTTTTTACACTGGAAGAGGATGGTGGATTAATAAAGAAAGGCTTGCTTCTTTCTCCCTTTCTCCCTGAAAATCCTATCAAAACATGCCATTGTTAACAATTTATGTTGGAGAAATCAACTGTAATCAACACCATATTTACTTTGTGTGCAGGATACATCCAAATCCACGTCACCAGAGACAGTGCTACATCTCCAGCTCTCCTGAGACTGGCGTGAGTCCATAAAATTCAGAGAGAGGCGCCCTTTGGCTGCTGCTGGTTCCCTTCTGGTGCCATAAAGGGTACAATGCCGTGCCTTCAGGCCAGAGGTCAGTTCAGCCTGCTGCCAAGACAGAGTCCACCAGGAAGTGTTTGGGGAGGGCATAAAACCAGAGCAACACATCTCCCTTTTGTCTGCCCTGCTCAGCGAGGCTCGGGGACCTGGTTGTTCCCTGCTGGGGAGTTCTGCTCTCCCTGGATGGACATTTACACAAATTTACACACATTTACCAGCTGCCTTTGGAAACTTGCTGTCCTTCCCTTACCCGTAACATCCCATAGGATTATTTAACCATGCACAACAGGAAAATAAAAAATATATATTAATTTGTTTTGTCTTAAACTCTGTGCCTGCTGATGGATGGGATTAGTTTCTTGATCTGGCTGCAAGGAATCTAATTCTGGCCCAAGGGAGGGAGTGGGATGGCATGGCCAGGGACAGTGTGGGAAGAGCAGGAGAACAGGACTGTCACCTCTGGAAGCAGAGTGGGTTTAGAACCATTCAAGACAGACAGCAACACAACTGAAGGAAGCTGCTGTGACTCATCCATGGCAAGAAACCCCCTGAGCATTTCCTCTGTGAGCATGGATACAAACAATTAATTTAGCTTTCTGCCAGATCTTATCTTCCCCAAGCACTTCCATTATCCTTTCATGTTCCACTGGCCATGCAGAGAGTTGAGAAGATATACGTGTTTATAAAAAGGGGTTATTAATATTTTTGCATTTAGAGGTTCTTCCTCAAGACCTTTCTGTTCCCTTTTCTCTCTTTTTTTTTGTGATGGAAGTTTCCAGTTAGCCTCCCTTACTTAAAATTCTTCCTGCTTTCCCTGTTTGTCTGCTACTTAAAGAAAATTTCTTTTTACTCCTGATAGACTCTCATACCAAACAACCTCATTTACACCATTATTGAATTGGGTTTTTTCTTTCCAAATTTGTATTATTGTTTTCTTTTTTATGTTTTATTTTTAATGTCATGTTACACTGGGCCACTCTAAAAAAATCTCAGTCTTACCTGCAAGTATTTTATTTACTCTTTTGGCTACTTCTTTTCCTTTTATACCCTATTTTAATTCCACTTGTTTTCCTATATTTAACACTACTGGGTTCTTCTCTGAAAAAAAGCCCTCAAAAAGTCAAAAACAAAACTCCCAATAAAAAAATCAGTCTTGGGGGTCTTTTCCAGCCTCAGACATTCTCACCTGTCTGTCTGGTTCCAAGAAGATGCTGCATTTTGTTTCTAGGTTTCTCCATCATGTTTTGCTGTGACATTAATCATCCTGGGGATTTTCCATCCCTTAATTCAGAGCCCACATGTTCAGAGCTTCACTGCTATTCACTGCTTTTCACAAGAACCAAAGCTGAGCCTTACTTGTAATCAGATTTCTTAAGGACTCATGAAATGTTTGGAAGAAAATTAAACATCATGAATAATATGAGAAAGTAATGAATACTTCTAATATCACAAGGGGAGAATAACTTATAAGCATTCAACAGAGCTTGATGGGCCTTTAGAGAGAACAGCTGCTAAGGAAGAAAACTTTCTCTGAAAATTCAAAGCTCTCAGACAATTTGGACACAACAAGTGCCAGCTTTCCCTGTGGACAAAGGTTCAGCTTTCCTCCCATCTTTTCTTCCTTTCTCCCTCCTCCCCCATTGTGAGCACCCAATCATGTCTCTCCTCTTGCCAAACCTGAAGATTTTGGCCTGGGTTTTAAAGCTTGGAAGGGGAAAAAGGCTGAGAGCTGAGACACGAGCGATGGGAAGGGAAGGGTCAGTGCAGTTGGTAGGTCCACTACCAAACCATTATAACCATTGGAATCAGATCTTTTCCACACATCTCCAGCTAGGTCACCTACTGTTCCTCTAAAAGAGAGCTCAGAATGGAGTGGCATTTCCTTTGAGGAAGGTGCTCTGTATTCAGAGGTGGCTCATGTCTCATGTGATGCGTGAGCTGCTGTCATAAAGGACTTCTTTTTTTTTTATTGAACACTAATGCATTGTAAACTCCAGCATAAAACTCCAGCTGTCCCTTTACACACTTGGATTTTTGGCAATCATTCAGATTTTTTTCCCCCCCTTGAATAGTCATAATTCATATACAGAGCCAGCACACACACACACACACACACACACACATTTCTTTTTTTCCACTGGCTTTGTCCTGGTTTTGGCTGCACACTCCTCTGGGTAAAATGGGTGAAGCTGGCTTTACGAGCTGTAAAACGGCAGGATGTAAGGATTCACTTGTTTTTGATGTGTTAGTAGTATTTTATGGATAAAGTGTGAAGAAAGCCATATAATTGGGTTACTGGGAATAGCTCATGAGCCTAAAAAGGAGGAAATAGAGCCTCAGATCTGGCATTCCTTCATGCAGGAGGTATGGGGCTGCTGCAGTGCCAGAACCAGCTCGACTGATGGGGTAATGTTCAATTAAACGAGCAATGAGCTCTCTGCCCGTTCCCTCCCAGGTATCAGCGGTTAATCAGCACCTGCAACAAAAGTGTCCTAAACAATGAAATTAATTGAGTGACCAATTTCAGCCAGAGAGGGATATTCTGACCCTTTCTGCCAGAGATACTGTCCCCTAGGTCCCCTGCTAACAGTGGAGTTAAGACAATTTTCGCAGCAGCAGAAGTGGAAGGAAGATCAAACGTGTGACAATGAGACTGAAAAATGGGGCTCTCCTTATACCATCCTCTGGGAACAGCTCCCTGTAAAATATTTTAATATTTTATACTTCATAGTTTGCCATAGGCAAGGCAGTCAAGACAGACTTCTGGCTGAAGCAATACTTGTGTTTGACTTGCAGTCTTCAAATAGGTGTGGTTTTTTTTGGTTTTTTTTTTTTTTGGTCCACTGAACAAAAAAATTTCATCCACTGAACTGTTATTTAATAAGTGAACGTACGTACATATATCCCTCCCTCCCAAATAATTCTACTAGGGGCAAAAATCTGGGTAAGCCAGTTAAAATCACACAGCACCTCCCAGAAAAAGCTTTGGTTGTCACAGAGGAGCTAGACAAAGGAAGGTTTTAGTCTATTTTTTTTCACATTTGTTGCCTTTCTGAGAAGTCAATGTGATAAGTTTTGTTCTCACTTTCAGGATGGAAACTCGGGGTCTGCCTGACACAAGCAAGACTCTTGCCATGAGCTCCTGCCACACCCAGGACCACCTCACCTCAGGTCCTCTGCGGGTCGAAGGGAACAAGAGCAGGAGATAAGGCATGAGGAGATAAGGGACCAAGAGGAGCAGAGGCCAAATCCCACTGCAATCAGCTTGTGCAGCATCATCAGCTGGTGGATGCAACCAGCACAACGAGCTCTCAGCCCCGGGCAAAAGGCCTCTCTTCTCCCCTGCTGCCATCAGGAAATCCGGGTGATGCTGACAGCGTGGTCCCCAGGGACTCCAGATCCCAAAGACACAGAAGTGCTCGTGGCTCCTGCATGGATCAGGAGATGGCATTTTCTCCTCTCCTGGCTCTGAGATGGGTGCAAGGATAGCAGCTGGAGCCACAGAAGGGGACAGCCACCTCTGCTGAGTGCTGCCCCTGAGCCACAAAGCCCTGCCAGGATAAAGACCTGACAGTGCCACCAGGACCCTCCAGTGGGACCACAGAGCTCTGTGTCACCACCACTCAGACGTGCTCCAGTCACGCCTGGGGAAACCTGGGACTAAGCCTTCAAATCAAGCCCAGCACCACTTTCCCAGTCCTTTAACAGCTGCTCTCACTTACTCGTACAAGCACAGCATCTCTGCATATAATTTACATTCCTGCAGATGTCCTTCTACTTTTTGGCATCACTGAACTGCTTCCAAATTTCTTTTCTATTTAGTCTAATAGATGTAAAACATTATTTAGATTTTCACTCATAAAAGTGACCAAAAGCAGCTGTATCTTCACAAGCTGTTGGATGCAAACCAAAGCTAGAGGTTGCTCTCTCATATACTAATGGGAATTAATTTCAGAACGCAGTCCCCATTAAAAAAAAAAAAAA
>VXAC01000897.1:88990-124585 GCA_013399225.1 Rhipidura dahli
TTTTTTTTTTTTGCAAGCAAGTCTTTTGCAACATAATTATATACCCCACCATGTTTTCCTGGTGGACTGTGAGTTATGCATAATTCCTTGTGATAATCTATAAATGGGTCATGGATCTGGAGAAGCTGAGACACCCCATCACCTGCCTCATCCACACGAGCACTGCTGTGTTTTATTTCTGAAACCAACATTTCTGCAAACCTCTCACAGTCAACATGATTGGTTTGGGGTCTAATCTTATATTTTTCCTCCACACACACACTCAGATACTGTTTGAAAACAACAACAGAAACTGCAAGGAATCCACTCACATTTCTGGGTAGGGTCCAAGCACTCCTTGAGGATTGAATGAATGGCTTCCTCTAAGGAAGGAAAACCTCAGTTTCTCATCTGGAAAATATTATGTGAGCAAAAGCTCAGGTCAGCTGTTACCTTTCGAGTCTGAAACTGTTATCAGTTGATTTTTTTTCTTTTGCAGAGAAAGCAGTGGAGGAAGCAGTATACACAACTGAAAAAAAGAGGATGAAATGGTTTTTTTAACTAGGTAAATGTAAAAGTCTAAGGCAATGTACAAAACACCACGGAAACATGTTTTAATTAAGTTAAATTCAGAGAAAATATTTTAACAAAATGGAATTTTTTCCTCGCTCCAGTCTCCAAACTGTGTTCTCAGCCTAGTGAACCAACTCCAGGTACACTAAACCCGAAATGTTTTGCAAAGAGGACCTCCAAGAAACCCACCAGCTCTCCTGCATTGCTGCTCTCTGTCTTTCCTGCAGGCATGCATCTTGGAAGAAAATCTGCATAATAGCTGTGAGATTAGAGGCATTTTATGCTTGAGGAGCCGGAGTGCATCGCAGGCAGCACCAAGGTGTCTGTAATTAAGCAATAATGATATAAGGTATCAAAGCAAAGGCGACAGCAAATTTCTCCTCATAAAAGGCCGATTACTCCCAGTCAGAGCTACTATAGAAAAATCAGACTGGCCCCTGTTTTTCCCATTATCTCTCACTCTTGGCTTCTCTCTTTTTCTGCACTCTGCTTTCCAGCGATTCCCCTGCCGCTCAGCGTCAGGGCCCTGGCGCTCTGTTTCTGGGTGAGGAGAACAGTCTGCCATTCATCCCCGCCGCCTGTAGCAGTGAGGAATGGCTCTGGGTATTAATGCCAGCCCTGTCAGGGAGGAGGGGAAGCCACTGTCTCCTGACACAGGCGGCATTGAGAGGGCTGCTGCAGCGCTCACGTCCCCCAGGACGGAGCATCTCGGGCTGCCCATGTCCCACCGCCATCTCTTGGGCTGTCACACCCCCAGCAAAAGGCAGGACCCTCAGTGCTGTCAAATTCAGGGCACAGGTCTCCAAAATGGCTTTTCCAGGTGCCAGCCCCAAAATAATCACCCCAGCTCTGCGAGGAAACGCTTCCCCTGGCCCACCCCCGTCTGCTCACCCTGCAGAACAAAACGCCCCTGTGTCTCTTTGCGTCAGACAGGGAGGCTGCAAGAGACAAACTCAGATAAAATAAAGGCATGTCCCTTATGGCCAAAGTGTAAGATGTCATTTAAATAAACTTTCACCAAAAAAAGAATAGAAAGAAAAGAAAATCACAAAGTGCCCTGCTATAAATGAGTGATTCTTAACGCAGCCAGCGATCAACAAACTCGCTTCCTAATTAAGTGTAGGAGCGTAATGAGGAACAGGGCATCCTTTGTTTTGCCAGCCCGTGTGAACTCCAGCTACGAGTCCCCAGACTCCCCTAACTCCTGCGTTCAGAGCTTGTAATTAGTGCACAAGGAGCCAGGTAGTGCAGCAGCAGCCCCTCGGACAGTGGCTCCATTCAGCAGCAGCCAGATGTGAGGAGCGTTCAAAGGGCGCCGACTGACTCACACACTGTGTGGTGTTGTGTGACACCATAATCTCTGGTTTCCAGCCCCACAGTCAGCAGCCACTGTCATTTTTAATGCCTTCTAATTAGCTGGTAAGCTTTGCAGAGAGGTTCACCGAGCAGAGCTACTGGGGGAGGACAGGTTGGTCAGCGTGCCTAATATTTCCTAAACTATCCCCGGGTTCATTAGATATTAGATATTCGTGCCAGTGTGATAAAAGCTGGATCATGGCATATGCAGTAAGTTTAAGGAGCTTTCAGATGTGTCTCTTTTAAAAATTAGCCCACAAAATGACAGGGAAAATGGGAAAAATGTACACAGAAAAGCATCACGAGGAGAAAAAGTGAACTTCTGCCTCAGCTACCGGGAAGCCTCCAAGGGAACCTCACTCAGATGTCCACCTCTGCTACCCCTCTCTGAACAGTGAGCCACTGCTCCTGTAAGTCTCCATCCCAGAAAAATCCAACCTCTGAGGCAGCAGACAATGTTCAGAGGTCAGGAGCTGCTCTTACCTCCCTTGCAGAGCATCTTAGCTCAAAGTTTTGGGTGATCTCTGCAGCCCCAGCTGGGCTGGTGCCCACCAGCTAAAGAGCACATCCCCTCAACCAGTCAATAGAAGGTAAAAAGTGACAATAAACTATTTTATTAAAAAGTAATATTAACACTGTGTGGTGCAAACTGCTCCTCTGGCAGCAGGAAAAAGGATTCCTCCTGCGTCTGACAGCTTTACTGCCCTCCAGGTAAGACAAGGTGTGTGTGTGTTCAAAACCCCTTCTCAGCCAATCTGCAGCTTCCTTTTTTTTTTTTTTTCTTTTCTACTAAATAAAATTTCTCATGCAGGAGTGCTGTGATGCAGCACTTAATGAGCAGAGTAACTCCTTTAAATGATTTGCATAAGCACCTGTATGAGTAGCAGTCAATACTGACCTAAAAAAGGGATGTTACAGAAGTGTTTGTGCAGATTTCATAGACCTTATCTGGTTCAGGAAAATATTGACACAGGGTATAAAAGAGCAGCAGGTAAATTAGTGATAATTACTGAGAACTATTAACAAATTATGAACTGCATATTAACCAAGTTAGCAAATAGGCTGAGGGAGCACCAGCTATTACATGCCAACATTAACAATTTGCTGAATTAGTTGGAGTATAATAATAACACATTCAAATAGAAATAACAAGTTTGGTTATAAAATAGGACAGAAAGCAAAACTAGATTTGTTGAATGTAAATGGTACCATTTGATTTAATTCTAGTGAATGGTGAAACAGAGATGTAAGGGAGAATATTTTTCAAATCTGTATGCACATATCACACACCATCAGATGAAAAATCCTTTTTGAAGAAATTAATTCGCTATTCTTACATGTGTTGCAGCAGCAGCACTGTACTCATACTTGCAGACAAGGGGGTCATTCATCCAGAAGCAATCTTCAAACTGTGAAGCATTATCAAGTTGTCCATTCACTTTGTTTCTTTTGCAGATGAATGAGCTCAGGCTATCTCTGGAGTAATGTGGTGATGAAATCCTTCATCTGGTCATCTGGGTGCCTCTCAGCCACCCAAAGATAAATTGCACAGCCCCTCACGCAGCTACCCCAGGTTAGTCTGGTTTGCTCCAGGCTGCTGCAGCACAGAGGATCAGAAACAAAAGCCTTTCCCAAACACCATCTCCAAAACCCACATCTGGATGGAGTCTGAGCAAGAAAGAATTATGACAAAACTCACAACTCCCATCCTGTATCAGGACCCATTTATCCTCCTAACCAGGCATACCTGTGCCTCCAGCAGCTTTCCTCCAGTGATGATCTAATAATTAATAACACAAGTGAAAGGGTGGGGGGGATGCAGTGATGAGGAAGACAGCTTTTCAAGCAGCACCTCTCTCCCAGGGAGGTGATCGTGCATTCTCCACAGAACGAATAATGCTGCTCATTATGTGCTAGGGAACATCAGGCACCACTCAGATGCATTACTCATCCATTTTTTTTTTTTACAAGGTCAAAATCAATGTGAGGAAAAGTGATGTGACATGGGCATTTAAGACTTTTTAACATCACTGATACAGAGGAATTATTAATGACCCAGCCACTGACCTCGAAGGAGACTGGTGTTTGCTCTCAGCATGCTGGTTTGATTGTGTGAAAAGAGGTGGGCTGCAGGAGCTCATAACATGTTTGCAGGATCTGACCTGCCTTTCTCTAGAAGTGTTTCCTCCTGCTGTAGAAGAGGGACATCAGGAGCACACACCCAGCTCATCCAGAGCCGAGTGACGGCAGGTGGGAGCTCTGTATGGGAATCCACTGACCTGTCCCAGCTGCCACCCTAGAATCACAAAGGAGCCTAACACATAAACAGAAATTTCTAATTTTTTTTTGTCAAAAGACAGGTGTCCCAAAACCTGGCACAGTCATGTGTTCAGTACATGGCAAAGGAACACAAATTCCAATGAAATGAAACAGGCACAGGTTTGTTTAAATCAATGGGTCTGCACCACAGTGTTTGACTCATGTTCCTCTTTCCCCTTATTACTTCTTTCCACATCACCTGCACCTCTGATTCACATTCCTTTATTTGGTCCTGTCTCCATTTTTCCTCCCTCTTTTCTAAAGTGGATTCTGAACTCAGGCAGGCTGGCATTCAGGACGTGCTCGTGACTCACAGAGTGACAGAATCAGCAAGGTTGGAAAGACCTTCAAGGTCATCAAGTCCAGCCCTAGACTGAGCACCACCGAGTCACTGAGCACGTCACAAAGTGCCACATCCACTCCTTCTCCGAACACCTCCAGGGATGGTGACTCCACCACTGTCCCGGGCAGCCTGTTCCAATTACTAACCAGTCTTTCAGCCAAGAAACTTTTTCTAGTATCCAATCCACTTGATCCATGCATTAGAAAAGATTGTACAAAACAATTAAATACATAAAGCTTCCTTTGTGTTAACACCAGCACAGAAATCACAGACTTCTGTCAACCAGTGACTGATTTCTATTATCCTCAGAGTGTGACTGCTGAAAACTACAGCTCAGATGAGATGAGATTTTATTTTCAGGGCTGGATTTCCCTAAGCAGGAATCCTCGAGGCAGAAGGAAATCTCCATCCACAGTGCTTTGCTGTGTCAGTATCACCCTCCCATGCCCATCCATCCCACCCCCTCTGGAGCGAGCTCAGAGGGCTCCCAGCTCAGTTTATCCACAGAGGATTGATGGATCTCAGCCACTCCTGTGGAAAAGCCTGGAGGCATGAAAAACAAGGAGAAGGAGACATCCCTGAACCAGAATCATCCTGCAGCCGTGTGGGGTGTGATGACAGGCAGTAGCTGGGAGGGAAGCTGTGGTTATTGCTACGTTAACAGGTCTCTCTGTAAATCCATCATATTAGGGGGGACCTTATGTGACGTGTGGGAATTGAGATAGGTGGAAAACAGGAAGTACACACCAACAATAAAGCTGGGTTTTAATCAAAAGCATACTTGGTGAGAGCAAGGAGTGATTTCAGCTTGAAGAACTGCACACAACCCCAAGATAGGCTTTTTGAAATGAGCCCCAGCGAACTTTAAAGATCAGGCCAAGAGAAAAACCCACCATGTGAAGATAAAATCCCTGTTACAGGGTGAACCACAGCAAATCTAAACCAAATCCTTATTGTTCCAAATGATGTTTGCAATCTAACACAAGAAAACACAACTGTGTTAGAAATAATTTAATTTAATTCACTTAATATTGCATTATTCAAACTTCTTTTGTACAAGGCACTTGAAAAGCTCCATAGTCAAGAATGGCTTTTGGGAATAAAACATTAGCTGCTAAATGTAGTGACAAGTATTTGTTGAACTGATTTCACAGCTGTCATTAGCAGGAAAATTCCACTAAAAGTTGATTTGAGTTGTCATTAACAGAATCATATTTTAAAATGCCATATTAAAATGGGGATTTTGTGAATCCCAGTCAGTGCCAAACTGCAGCCTCAGGGAGATGCATGTCATGGAAGTGTTTCAATGGTTTTTTTTAATTTCCACACTCCTTTGATAGTTTCCACATTTTAATAGACATAGGTACAAATAACTTTGGAGCAGGTGAACAACTGAGAGATGCACTTTGCTGGTAAAAGTTCATTATTTTACCCAATACCACACAATGACAAAAAAAAAAAAAAAAGGAAAAAGCAGAGAGGAAAGAAGGAAAAGACAAAGAGAAGGAACAGAAGTGATGATTTATGGTCAAACGAGGTGTGAGGCAGCCAAAGAAATCGTATGGGAAGGTTAATCTATACAGGTCTTCTCTTGACCATAACTCTCCTAAAGAAAGGAAAAGAGAAGGGTGGGGTTCCCTAAGACTGAGATTAATTGATCACTAAATGAAACAAAATGTTGTTAGGTCCCAGTGATCCTGTAATCACAACAACAGCTGAGCTAATGAGCCACACTGAAGGCACCAGAACCTGCAGAATTCAGCTGGAAAAACAGATGTCACTGAGGGGTGGGGTTTCCAGGATCTCTTTATCCATCAGTCAGCACCTGGAGCCAGTTGATAACAGTGTGGGTGTAGATGTTTATCTGTCATACCCAATATCCAGACATACAGAGAGGTTAAGCTACTCTTCAGGAAACACCATAAAAGTACATTTTCTTAACCTGAAAAAAAAAAAAAATTAAAAACTCTCACACAGTGCCATATTTCTTGTCCTGAGTCAGCTGCACACAGAATTCTGTAAAACCACAGCTTTATGTAACTGTGCTTGACATCACAGTCCTGAAACACTGCAGAATTTAAAGTGGAAGATTTAAAAGTACAAACTAGCTCCCTGAATCTTCCCACTGCCTGCTGGAATTCCTGAAGGAAACTCTTACTCTTCCAGGCTGCTCCAGCTGTTTGAGCAGACAAAAGGGAAATGCAGAAGCACAGCTGGCATGGCACATCCTGCTTTTAAATGACAAGTCATATCTTCACACGATTTCAGATCATTAACTGATTGTGCACCCACGAAGGACCTGGTTCAAGAGCTGTAATCTGCTGTTCCAGTGCCCATAGCAACAGGTACAGGCCCCAAAATAATGAAAGTAATGAATCTCTGAAGACTTATGAGAAGGTGTCTTTTTCCCTTATGTAAAGAAAATCACATTCTCCCAGGTGGTTTTTTTTTTTTTTATATTCCCACTTTCATCTCCCGAAAGACTGAAGGGTCAATGTTTTCTTTTGATTTAGGAAATGGGTTGTTTTAACCAAAATGATGTCTTCTCAACATTTTAGGCAAAGAAGATTAAAACATGGGCTTGTTTCCTGAATTAGTTATTCGCATGCATAAGGGCTGATATGTCCTGGTGTTCATTGGGCAAGTTCACTTAGATGACCATCGTGCTTAAACTCAACCATCCTCTCACATCCTGTGCTAATTCAAATGCTCATCTCTCCCACTTGCCTCTTACACACTCACAGACCACTTCAGTTTGGAAGGGACCCCTGAGGATCACCGAGTCCAACTCCCTGTTCCTCTCAGGACTGCCCAAAACGAAGCCATGTGGCTCAGAGAGTCATCCACGTGCTCCCTGAATTCTGACAGCCTCGGGGCCGTGGCCGCTCTCCTGGGAACTGGGAGTGGAAGGAAAGGGCTGACTTGTTGGGATCACTGACTATTTTCTCCCTCCATTATTAAAAATGGAATTCCATTAAAGGCACTGCAAAGACCTCTGTTTCAGAGCTTACACTTTTGGAAATTTCCTGAATTTCCATTTGGGAAATGGAATTGTTTAGGAATTAGAGGAACAGGCAAGGAAGCACATGCTGATCAGATGCGCTGTGCTCAGTGAGCTGGGACAAAACCTTCAGGATCAGCATCTGGAGGGTGTGCAGGCTCTTAACCTGCTCAGGGGAGGTGCCTTGGATGGTGACTCTCTGGATTGCAGCTTCTGTTTTGGGAGGGGTTTATGCTGAGTCTCTTCTTCCTTGGTTTTTTGAAGGGGTCTTTGTTGGTATCCCTGGACGGTCTGTCAAGCCTCAGAACAGGATTCAACTTCAACAGTTATTTTATTTTAAGATTAGGGTGCACATATTGCAGAATTCTCTAAGTAAAGAAAAATGTGTATGCAGTAAAAAATAGTTTAAAAAAAATAGTGTAAAAATAATAAAAAAAAATGTTTAACTGTAGTTACAGGTATTCCAATACCAGACATGGGTGAGGAGAATGCTGCTTGTTTTTCTGATAGATTCACCATCTCCTTGTTGTCAGCCTGGTAATTTTGCTGATATTTGCCTTTTCCCCTGTGTTCTCACATCCCTTCTAAGACAGGAAAAAAAAAATCACATTTATTAAATAGCTTTTTATGCTACGCTGCAGGCACAAGGAAATCACTTCCAAGAAGCACCAGGAGGATCCCTTGCACAGAAGTTTAAGAGCAAAATTAAACTTGGGACTTCCAGCATTGCATGTGCTTGCCTGCAAATGGATCATTTAAGATTCACAGACGTGCTATTTCATATTACAACCAGTGAAAGGTGTGAAGCATAAATCCTTTCACTGATTAAGGTGAATGATCTAAATCATTAAATGCTTTTCTTTAGCTCCCCACAGGGACAGAGCATCACTGAAGACGACAATGACAGGACCATTGTGGCAAAAACTGCAGATAAATTATCCAAGCAGTTATCCAAGCAGCACAGATATTGAAAAATAGCTCTGTGCAGTTCTTTACAACAACTTAAACTCCTTCTGATACCTCAGTGTCCACATCTCCCAGTCTCGCTCTGAGAGACTTTTTGGATGCTGGACTGCGAGATTATCTTTTATGAACTGGAAGGCAGAAGTGATGAAAACTTGTAAGGATAAAGAATTATCCTCTTTGGTAGAATTTAATTTTTAAGCCTTTATGTTTCTACATTTGGCATTTGCTCATGCTGCCTTGTGGCTTTTAAGTACTCAAAGTAAGCAGGTTTGGAGATTTACATCATTCAGGAGAGGGAGCCAAGAAAATGTTGGTGCTGTAAGGAGAGGTAACAGAAGTGTATTTTTTTTTCTTTACATTTGCTTTGAACGATAGAATCTACTTGTAGGAAGGGACATACATTATTGAAAGTTTCATCTTTCACATGGTAGATAAATCTGAGGCATTAACCACATCTGGTTATCAAATAACTTGGGTAACTTTGCAAAGGAATTGCAGTATTAAACTGCCCTGGGTCTGTTGTGCCTGAAGGGGGAAAAAAATGAAAACCCTTGATGTTTGACCTCTCAGCTTCTTGAATGAAAGAACACTTGGAGGATTCCTGACAAGAGCCACAGCACACAGCCTGTGGCCATAGCAGCACAGGGAGGTGCCCCTGGAGCTGAGCACAGTGTTCGACCACGTCCTTGCTCTTGGTCCACCAAAGATGAGGTGTGTTTGGGCTGTCACCTTCTTCACTGGGATTTCAGGTAAAAAAAAACCCTTCCTTTGTGGTGCTTCAGGAAGGCTGGCACATCTGGCAGGGTGCGATGGCCTCTGGCATGGGAAGGGTTGCTGGGTGGGCACCACGTTCTCCTTCCCACCCAACAGCAAGAGTTGGTGTGTCAGGAGATGGGCTGGGCATCCTTTCACAAGCATAGCTGGAGGACAACAAAGAACTAAAAATAAAACAGCTCTGAAAACACGAGGCAAATCTGAGTGGGATGGCCTGAAAGGTCAGACCAGTGAAGGAGTGTTCACAGAGGGCTGATGGGTCCCTCTGCAGCGATGACACCGTGGTGGGTGCGGCACCTGCGCCCACTTTGTGACCTGCTCCGCAGCCAGGGGGAGGTGGCTCCTTCATGGGGGTCCTCCAGGCTTTCCCAGGATGCAAAGTGAGGGAGGCACAGCATGGAGAGGGTGGGAGACGAGGGCAGGACTGGAGCAGGATGGGTGGCAGGGATGTCCCAGGGACCGGGCTGAAGCTCACAGGAGGTCACAGAGCCAGGCTCACAGGAGGGCTGAGAGGCTGATGGCAGCCTTGTTTAGAAACCTTTTTACTTCTATTCTCTCTTCCCTAGCTGCTCTGAGTTCATACTGCTTAAAAAGACTCACTGCACAATATTTTTTTCTTTTTAAATTCAAATAAATCCCGACGTTTTGTTCTTACAAGGCATTTTTTTTTTAGGGAACTCAGTACAAGGGAATGCTCTAAGCAGACCCATCTCAAGTCACAGTTTGTCCCATGACACCATTCTGGGACACAGAGTCCGACAGCTGATCCAAAGTGGATTGCAATTAACAAAAGCAATCATTGCTCTCGCTGCCCTTTATTTAACCTGATTAAAACTGCGGCTCGAAGAGGAAAGCAGAAGTCTGTCCATGAAACATTATAAATAGGAGTCTCCTGTGTCTTTAAACTTACAATTCAAATACTGTAGCTGAAGTACCGAGGGAAAACAATGGCAACAGGAACGAAGCCATCTCCCCTCACAGCCCCTCACTGATCAATCCTTCCTCACATCATTTCACCCTTCTGTCTTCTCTCTGCTATGCTAACAGCCAAAGCCTTCAGCTGTCTCTGGTTTCTGAACATCACCTTAGACTGAAAACCCTTTAGATATTTTCCCATTTGAAGAGTTTATCTCTGCCAGGGGAAGAATTCAGAACATACTGTATTTGACTTGTTTAAAACTGAAAATTACCTCATCCTGCAGCTTCCTCTCTTGTCCCACACTCCAGTAGTCCTGAGCTGTGTGGCAGTGATGAGCGTGCTCTTATCACATTCAAGTCAATACAACAACTCTTTCTTGGTTAGTAGTATTTAAAATTACTTAAAAAAATAATATTATAATGAGGATAGCATAATTATAATGAGCATAGCATCTCAGGAACAGAGGGAGACAGAGGTACTGTCAAAAGGAGAGAAAAAACAGTAGTGAAGCTTTTCATGCACTTAGAATAGAAACACCAGTTTCAGGAAGGTTTGCCCCAGACCTTGCAGTGCCCCCAGAAGCAGATTATCAATTGTTCTCCTTGCTACTCTGAGTTTTGGGAAAGAACTCCTGAGCTATATTAGCAGAGAAATACAAATCCCAGGCTTCTGTCTCCCTTGAGCCACATGCACGAGGCTGTGCTGCAGCCCCACTCCACACACTCACGTGTCCAGAACCACTGCCTTTGCTCTTCTTGGTCCCTGCCCAACATTGCAGCAAGTTCTTCTGAGGAATCACCTTCAGTGCTGCCCACAAATGGCACTGACTGATCTAAAATTAGATAATAAAACTGTTTAACCTTCACAAAGTAGCTAGTGTTTCTCCATCCATCCATCCATCCATCCATCCATCCATCCATCCATCCATCCATCCATCCATCCATCCATCTTCATCCTCTGTTTGGATGAATAAACAAAGACCCTGATGTTGCACTGTCTCATCTCTGCACGGTAATTCCACAGCTCACAATGTAGCAAATATAATTTGCCTTGTGAAAACATGAGTTTCCAGAAGCTTGAGTGGTTCTACCCCAAGATATGAATTAAGATATGAATTATATAATAATGAGAGCATAACATAAACCCCATAAAAACTGAATTCTAGTCCCTAGGCTAGGTAGTTATGGAAGGGGACAGAGTCCTGAACTGGAAAGGAGACAGCAGATTTGCTAAGGGTTGAATCAGAGTGGGGAAAAATTTAAATGATAGATACTACAAGTTGCAAAAGAGCAAGAGCAGCTCTTTTGTCAACAAAGAACTTGGAAGACCAAAGCAGACTGCCAGTAACACTCAAAAAGTATTTCTCAGTCCTTTGAAGTGCCACATTTAATAGTCTTTTATCAACAGAGGTTGAACCCCAGGAAAGACAGGATCAGCCCATGGATGTTGCAGCTGACTCAGAAGGTGACCCACTCTGAAAAGAGCCATTGTGCTGTGACTGAGCACAGAGACCTCGTTGCTGCCTGAGGAGACACAGGAACCAGACCAAGGAAGAGCTGCACGTGCTGTGGAGAAAATATGAGGCTAAATATACATTTCTGTGTCACACTCAGAGTCACAGAACCCATTAGAGCAGCTGTAGTCACTGCGCAACTGCTTAACCTGATTATTTATGTAGAACCTTATCTTCTAACTCCACCAACCACAGGGCTCACCATTCCAGTGCCTGAAACTGGGGAAATGGTTTCCTTTGGCTAACAAAAAGGCCAAAATATATTCAGCAGCTCATGCCAGAGCTAGAGGCTGCACAGCAAATCACAAGTTGCATAAGGCAGGCGGGGAGATGAAGACACTTTGGGGACCAGCTGCCAGGCCACGTGGAGTGATGGTGCATTTTGTAACCAAAATCACAGCAGGGCTGTGTCAGTGCCACCAGGGGAGATGTGACAGAGTTGTCACAGCCCACAGCATCCTGAGACTAGATGGGGCAGTGGGGTGACTCAGCTCTCAGCAACTAAAACCTCACTCCAGCCTGCCTGCAGGACACAGGGCAGCAAGAAATGAAACAAAAACATGTCACAAAATGCTGATGGTGTGAAGGTGTTCCAGCTTTGCAGCTCTGAGGATGAGCACTCAGTTTTAGGTGTTCCTCACAGCTTTAGAAAAACAGGATAATCAAAACCCTTAAAGTTCCCACTCACAAATGCTTGCAGCTGCCTGAGAGATGTGCTCTTGTGACTCCCAGCAAAGGAGTAGGATGCTCTTCTCTAGCTCTAAGGCCTATTTTCCTTAATTTCTTCTTCCTACTTCTGTGCAGGAATTTGCTTTACTCTTTTTTGGGGTGTTGCTTCATAGTAATGACTGCAGCACACATGGAGACATCCCCAGCTTCATGCTTGCAGTTGAAAATCAGCACCTAAAGGAACAGGAGGCAGTGAATAGAAAAACTACCATGCAGAGAAGCTTGATTTTAAAGCAAATTGTTCCTGTTTCACGAAAGAGAGTGACAATTCTCTCTTTCTTGGTAAATACAGTGGAGAGGTTACTGAGAAAAAGCTCAGGATTAAGTCAAAGTTTTGTCCTGAATGCTAAAGCAGGAGTCTCAAACAAAATACACAAGATAAATATAAATGAATAGAGGCTTGATTTCTTCTTTTTTTTTCTTTTCCCAGTGGAAAAAAAAAACCAAACAACAATAGCATCCCTTAATTAAATACTGATGTTTTCCCTCCCTTTTTATTTGCTGTGGTTTCTTGGGATCCTGGGGTGTTTTGACTGCAGACCAATCTCTGGTTTATGGCACAAACTACCTATCAGGGTGATGCTTTAAGAGGCCTCCTAGAAACAGAGCCCAGCCAGGAGTAAAGGGAATAAAGGTGGGGATTTATTGGAAAGGCCTCCAAAGGTACCCCTGGGGAGCCAGAGGCTGCTGCCCAGATGGGCCCCGAGATGGACCCTGAGAGGCCATGAGTTCTTCCCACTTTTATAGCTTTGGTTCATTTGCATCTCAGGGTTCATTCTCCAATTAAAGCTGCAGTTAATGATGGAATTGCCCTCAGCTTGCCCCCCTCAGAGGCTCTTTGGTTGATACTTTTTGGGCCCAGGAGGGGCTGGGTGTCCTTGGAGAGCAGCCCCGGAGAGGCTTTGTTGTGTGTGCCCAGCACAGAGAGCAGCACTGAACAGGGAACAGGAAACTCCAGAGTTACCTACTGGGCACTGCAGGGTTTGAAAAATAGAAAAGTTACAATGTAAGGCATCAAGGGCTGCCATCCAAACACCTTCTGTGCCCTGGGTCTGCTGAGGGGCAGTGCAGTGTCCCCAGGGAGCACAGGCAGGACCTGCACAGCAAACTGCAGACATGGAGCTGGCTCCTGCAGGGCAAAAGCTGATGGTGATGCCAGGATGATTTTAGTCTTTTTTTAGATACCCCTGTTATACCCTTTTAAAACTTCTGTATTCTCAGTGATTTTTTGCCTCCATTCTTGGGCTTGTTTGTCAGGCTGGGACACTGAACATTTGAGAAGCTTGGCAGTGAGGGATCAGTGTGCCCAGAGCCCAAGGGCCTCTCCAGAACACATTTTGGAACCTGAGACAGAACCATCCAGGGGAAGGGTCCTTGGGGAGGGGGCTCACTGGAGCCTCTCATTGGGGAATCTTTGATAGATGTGCTAATTAGGGACACCTACAATGTGATCTCAGATCTATTGTGGGTGGGCACTGTGGGGTGCAGGGAGGTGCATCTGACCTGGCCATGGTGCACCTGAGGGTCCTTAAAATAAATCCCAAGGGAAAATCCCTTTTTCACTTCTAACTGTGTTTGCCTCTTGATTTTAAGGCCAGGAAAAGGCACCAATGGGGCACAGCCAATCCTCTCAAGTTTGGGCAAGCCCTCAGGGTTTTTTGCTGTAGTGCAGGAGGCAGGTTTGTCCAGGCAGCATTCAGGGCAGAGCAGCCCTGCTCTGGGGAGTTTGAGTGCTTGGCACAGTGTGGGAGGCACATGCTGGAGCTCTGCCATCTGCCCCAGACCACACTGGTGGGGAAGGGATGTGTGACACAGCCAGAGTCACCCACCAGCCCTCCCACCCCACAGCCCACCCTGGCACAGCCCCAGCTCCCAGCCAGCCCTGCCACCGCCCTAATTTTCATCTCGTGGGGGAAACCAGGGGTTGACAGCCTGATGCACTGAGTCAAAACAAAGCAACAAAAAGCTGGGAAGGGCAGCACTGATCGTGCCACAGACACTGGGGAAAAAAAGAGCAGGGAAGTGATGAGAGCAAGGTGGTTTTAGGGCTGGCTGCTGCTGGTTCTGGCTGAGCTGCCAGTCAGACATCCTGCCCACGGGCTCTGTCCAGGCCAGGGAACACAAGTCCCAAAAGCAGCCATTTGAGGGTGTTTCAGTGCACCCAGGACACGCTTGTACAAAATTCTGTGTTGCTCAGACATCACAGGAAACACAGCAGAGTGAAGTAGCTGGGTGGCAATTCACAGGCTTCACCCTACCTGTTGCCTCTGTGTCAGGGGACCTCGCTGTCCTCAGGGCTGAATGCCAACAGGAAGCTCATTTCTCTCCACGCTGCAGGCTCTGATGTGTGCCACAGCCCTGTGGTGCCAGCCTGGCTGCACACAGAGAGCCCAAGCACAGAGTGTGGTACCCGAGCTCCCAGCCAGGTGGAAAGACAGACATCCTGTGGGCACCTTACACCAAAAAACCTCCATCCGACTGAAAGCACAAAGAAACAAGGAGTGAGCCTCCCAGCCTTTCATTCAACACTCCAACCTGCAAGGGTTGCCATTGTTAAGCAGGAAGCTTCTTGTCCTGGGGTGACTTTATGATATTGTATCCCCTATCGCTGCCAATGCCCAGAAAAATTACTTTTGTGCCTTTCTGTGCCTTTAAACTGAGCCTGACAGGGGGAAGAGGAAAAAAAAACAGAGGGAACTTTTCAAAACAATTGTTCAAGGAAGCAGACACTGCTCTGGGCTCTCGGTAGCTGGGGCAGCAAGAGCAGAGGGTGCACCCCTTGCTTTGCAGCCAGCTCTCAGCTCTTTTTCCCTGAAGAGTTGAACTTTTTTTTTCCCTTGGGACTTTTGGGTCGTTTTTTTCCCCTTTCTTCTCTTCTGGACTGTTCCACAACATCAGAACACACCGGGGGAACTTCCTTCCAAGGCCCCACAGGGGACCCACACCGACCCAACTCCAAGGAGGAGAGGGGAGACCACACCCACAGAAGGGCTCTGAAATCTTCCCGGGTTTCTCTCCACAGCGAGATATTTTATTATTTAGCAGCATTATCCTTTTCTGTGTGTTTGCTAAATAAACAGTTTTTATCTCCTTCACTTTCCTCCAAGGAAAATTTATTTTTTCCCAAACCTGATGGGGGGGGGAGGGGTGGTTGTAACCTGCCTTCCCTCAGAGGATATTCTCCTCCAAATTTGGCCAAACTGGCACATTCCTCCCCATCCAGGTGTTGGTGGGTCCCAGCTGAGCTGCTGCTGGTGGCCTGTCCAGGGACACAGCTCTGCTCTGACACCTGTCAGTTTAGGATACAGGAGGGGAAGGGACCTCCCCAGACTGACTCATCACTGGAAGCAGAGGCACAACCAGACAACTGCACCATGCCTGCCAGCTCTGGCAGTGGGGGTTTTTATATGGATGGCTATTCATTAAAATCTGGACCAGGACCAGGCAGATACAGATGGAAATGCCTCTTTTTTTTTTTTTTTCCCCTCATGGACTTGTTCCAAACCTGAGCTCTAGGTCCCAGTATATACCCTCTCACCAGCAGGTTCCCAAAGAAAAAGAATGGCTTACAACAGTTTTATAAATCCCAGCTGTTTAGAAAACTCAAATCAGCCACCCCACCCCCAAACCTATGGATAACAGCCCAAATAACATATGTTTTTTTCACTGGTGACAATGCACAATAGGCAGAGATAACCAAGAACACTACACTGTGTAGTAGTTCATTTACGAGTGAACTTTTAAACCCAATTCCCTGCTATGTTACACAAGCTAAGCACAGCTATTACACTCCAGAATTACCTGATATCAAGTTATCCCCATGAGAACTGGCATGGAACAGCAAACAGACAGATGCTCTTCCATACTAAAGGTCTGACATGAAGACAGAAGAAATGTTAACTCCTTGCTTGGATGTTAAACTTCTGCTCCCAGCTGTACTAAGCAGAAATAGCAGCAACTGTAAACCAGGGGAAAAGTCATAATTTTATTTTTTCTTTTTTCATCTTTATTTTAGAGACCTTTGTCTACTTCTTTGGTTGGCTTCATATGCTAGTTTAGGATTCTTACTCTCTGCAGAATAATAAATATGTTCAACGCAATAAATATCCAGAAAAGAGAAGTTAGACACATGTTTTATAAAGAAGCTTCATGCTTAATTGAGGTTTTTCTGTGTCAGTAGAAATCAGGATTGAGACTTTTACACAGCCCACCAAAAAATGATCAGATTGAGGAAAGAAGGCAAGAAAATTATAGGTTTGCCAATCCCTGGAACAGTCAGACATGAGCTTAAAAGGCTCGTTAAACACATTTCTCCAGCGAAAGGTTCAAGTGCTTTAAAAGCACCAGGGTTTCAAGATAATTAATGTGTCTTTTTTACAGGGGGAAAAGTCTCCTAACAATATTTAAATGCAGGAGGAACATTCGCCACAGCCCTGGATGGGGGAGCACCAACCATCACCCAGATGCTCGTGTGCTGTGAAAGGGTTTAATGAGCCACAAAGTGTGTTTTTCTCTCTTCATGGATCACAGAAGCAGAAGTCCTGGGGGGTAAGAGCGCCTTGTGTTGTTTCTGCCGCTGTGAATTTGGCCCTCAGGGGTACATTTTCACCGCAGCTCATGTGGATTTGGCTGCTTGAGTCCCATTGATGTTGATGGCACCTCGTGTGGCTAAAACCCCACCGAGTGCTCGCAAATGTGTCCCTCGGTGCCTGTAAAGCATCGTTGTCTCCTCAAATTAAACTGACCGACCCAGCCTGGTGGTGATTCCGCATCCCCAGCCAGGTCTGGGGTGCTCTGGGGGTTTGGGGAGTGCACAGGAATGCATCTGGGAACTCCTGCTGCACCTCGCTCTCCGGCTGTGCTTCTCACCAACTGGATGGCCCAATGTCTTCTGGGTCAACGTACCAAAAATTGCTGCCAGAAATTGTTAAGAGATGATGCCAAGTTCTTTCATCGAGGTCTGGAAGTGTCGGTCACCCTGGGCACAGCACGAGTGTAATTCCAGAGGACCACAGAAATGTAAAATATGAGAGGAGACCCAACAATGTCCCCACCTTCTCCTTCACGTCGTGTTGGGAAGAGGGGGGAGCTTGATAAAATCTGTCCTTTCGCAGTGGATTGGCACCCTGAAGTGTCTGGCAGCAGCCTGAACTCGAGCAGTCCCCATTCAGGCTTGCAAAATTTTGTTTGAATTGTTTTATTTATTTATATTTACCTTGACGTTTACCCAGGAATTAAAGCCCAGCTATTTGCCTGCTTTCCAGTGTGTCATCATAGCCTACAATAACTAGATATGAGACAGGTTAATCACAACTGCAGTGTTGATTGTGTGCTACTCAAGAGGGCCAGCCATCTCAGAGTGCAGACATTTATGAACTGCTTGATGTGTTCTGAGGTCTGTGAGTCCACCCTGTATCTTAGACCAATTTAAGGTTCTCCTGCAGTGCTAAGACCTGAAAGTGGTTGGAAACACACAAATTCTCAAAAAAAAAGGGGAAAAAAAAAAAAAAGGAAAAATCACATTTGAGGGAATACTGAGCAAGATAGGGAAGGAAGAAGAGGTGTTAGGTTTGTGGGGTTTTTTGAATTGCCCATTTGTCAAAGTAATATGCACAGAAATGTCCACATGGGGTACACAGAGTATGGAAATGTCTGCTTAAGCCTGCAGTGAAACAGCTCATTAGCACACAGCCAGTATCAGTTACTGCCACAGGGAGACCATAATTGGGCATTAAAGCTGGAAGGGTTGGCTGCTGGAAGAGCAGGGGCAAGGTGTTTTAAAGGGGGAAGGAGAGCACCCTAAAGGACCATGGGCTGACCACAAGGAGCAGAAAAGGGGCACCCAAGTCCCCTGTGACACTGGAAGGATGGAAGGAGCAGAGACCAGCAGTGGGGGACGCAGAGGCAGAGGGGCTGAAGCTCGTCGGGGTCTCAGTTCAGCTGCACAAACTGCATGTGGGACACCTGTGACGTTTCTTACACCTCTGTCCTTCCTTCTTTTACTGTGTGTTTCAGCTTTCTTCGACATCACACAGCAGCACAGCAGAGCAGTTGGGAGCTGAGGCCACGGTCAGGCTCAGAGCACGTGCCAGAGTCACCCAGGCTGAGATTAAATGTTTGGAGTGCAGGAAAACCCACAGCTTTCCCTGGGAGCAAGGCAGGGCTCAGTTTCAGGAGGCACTGGCCAAGCTCCAGCTGTCAGCAGTGAATCCTGCTGCACACACCAGCCCAGCCCCACTGGGACACAGCCAGGAGCAGCCGGAGGGCTGGAGCCTCAGGCAGGCACAGGACTGACCCTCCACAACGCTGGAGCACCTTTGGCAAGGCACAGGGGTCTCTGAAGGGGTGCCTGGCCATAATCTGTGAATTTTGATGGCCTTTGGGGTGGAAAAAGTGGTCCAGCACAAGTAAGAGCTGGACCCAAATGCAGTAATGCTGAAAACTCCTTTAATTTCCAAGCAACTCACTGCAGTCTGCTTTGTAACTAGACACAAACTTCAATCTGTGCACTGCCTTTACTTTCAGAACTTCTCAAACATGAAGTGTTTAACTGTGGAAGTTTATCACTCTGTTAAATGCAGCTTCTCCCTCAAATTTACAAATAAGGTGCATATTTTTTCAAACAGTTGCCATTTTCAAAGACTGGTTCTTCCCATTTTTTGTCTGCACAAAGACTGGGTTTTATGGTCATTTAATTCAGCTGAGAATCTGCCACCTAGCACCACTTAATAAAAGCAGAGATTATTTCTGTTTAACTCAAATGACTCAATTCTGTGTGCGGCAGAAATGGAAAAGAGGAGGGAAGGAAAAAAAAAGAAAGAGAGAAAGAGAGAGGAAGAGAAAGAAGGAAGTAAAGAAAAGAAAGAGAGAGAAAGAAAGACAGAAGGAAGGGAAGGGATGGAGGGAGGGAGGGAGAGAGAGAGAAAGAGAGAAAGAGAGAAAGAAAAAGAAAGAAAGAAAGAAAGAAAGAAAGAAAGAAAGAAAGAAAGAAAGAAAGAAAGAAAGAAAGAAAGAAAGAAAGAAAGAAAGAAAGAAAGAAAGAAAGAAAGAAAGAAAGAAAGGAAGAAAGAAAGAAAGAAAGGAAGGAAGAAAGGAAGGAAGAAAGAAAGAAAGAAAGAAAGAAAGAAAGAAAGAAAGAAAGAAAGAAAGAAAGAAAGAAAGAAAGAAAGAAAGAAAGAAAGAAAGAAAGAAAGAAAGAAAGAAAGAAAGAAAGAAAGAAAGAAAGAANAAGAAAGGAAGAAAGAAAGGAAGAAAGAAAGGAAGAAAGAAAGGAAGAAAGAAAGGAAGAAAGAAAGGAAGAAAGAAAGGAAGAAAGAAAGGAAGAAAGAAAGAAAGAAAGAAAGAAAGAAAGAAAGAAAGAAAGAAAGAAAGAAAGAAAGAAAGAAAGAAAGAAAGAAAGAAAGGCTGTGTTGTGTGGTAATGCACAGGATTTCCTTAAGTGAAAACATCCTAACCATGGAAATCTGATTCCCACAAACATTTTTACATTTCTTAAAAATCAGATTTAAAAGAAATCATTGTTCGTTCACTTAAACTGGTTAATTGTATTTTAATTTGGTAATTGGAAGCAGATCCCTAGTGCCTTAACTTCCCTCTAAGCATAGCAAATATAGTGGAACAGGAGATGACACACTTCTAAGCTCCAAATATATCTCACAAGGAATTTCCATTATTTCTCTGATAGATGCTTCATTCATTTGATGTAAATTAATATTTATCCTCCAAAGAGAGGAATTTTTTTCTGGCAGTGGCTGCAGTAGTTCTTTAGACATTTACTGAATAAAATTTGTCACCATTTAACCTTTTTTGCAAACCTGAAGCTCAGAGCAGCAGAGCCAAAGGTTGGCTATAGGTCAAAAACCTCTAGAGTGCACTCGAGACAAATGTCTGGAGTACCTGGGGTCAGCTGCAGAGCAGCAGAAAACTCATACAATATTTATATTTTGCCATGGTGTCAGCAAAAAAACCCATTTACCAAACTGAGGCATTTCAAAAGACCTTTGGTGTGCATTTACTCAACACCCAGACTGAAAGCTGTGCTGAGGACCAAACCTAAGATGAGTGGCTTATGTGAAGCCTTGATAAGTCAAATTATCCAGTGTGCCTTTTTTGAAAACGTGAAATCTATCCCTGTGTCCAATTTCCAACATAAATTTTATCATATCTAAAAATATAAACCAAGTTTATATTTGTGAGGGGTTTTGGCATTTTTTGGGGTTTTTTTTTTGTTTGTTTGTTTGTTTGTTTGTTTTTTTATTTGCTCAAATCTGTAAGTGAAAAGGCAGAATTTGAGTAAGGTTTGCTTTTGAAAAATGCCGAACGAAACCAGTTATTTTTCAAAGATCCAGGCAGTGGGGATGGGATGGGTCAGGAGCACCAGTTCTGCTCCAAAGAGAGCAGATGGCACCTAGGGGGATGAAGACCCCATCTGTGCCAGTGAGAAAATCCCACTCCTCCTAAACTGAGGGACATCTCACCTGGGATGGTGACAGGGAACCTGGACAGGGATTGTGCTCCAGAGGAGGGACAACACATCCTCATGTCCCTCCCTGAGCAATGAGCCCTGGTCTTCTCAAAGCCCTTGTTGGAGAACAGAATGTTGGGGATAATTCTCCTCCTCAGGAGGAGACTGAGACAAACCAGAATGCAGAGAATTTTCCTCTCCCTGAGGATAAACCTGCTGTGGAACCTGCTACAGAAAGTACTATAAATCCTGTTGTGAAACCTATTGTAGAATATGCTATGAAGCCTACTGGGACATCTGTTATAAAACCTGATATGAAACCTGGAGAACAGAAGTGGCTTTTCCCACTGGAAAGCCCTTATTTTGATTTGCATCCATGGAGGAAGCTACCAACCCTAATGGAGACTCTGGGATCTATTGCAGTGTAAATTAGGTGATAAGAATAGTATGCTATATGTCACAGGGTGAAATGGTGAAGGGTTTCAAAGATTGTTATTGTAGTAAGTCAATAAGAGATAAGAGCCAAGATGGAGGAATGACACAGCTAGAAATTCCTTTTTCCTTTCTTCTACCCATGATCCATGTTCTGCTGTGGAGCTATTGGATAAAATTCCACTGCAGTTCTGCTGACATGGACATACCTGGGTAACACATGTTGGTTTAAAAGTATAAACAATAAGTTATGTGAAGGATGATATAAAATGTCAGGGAAGAAGAAGAAGAAGCCATCATTCTTCTTGCTTTCTCTCCTTCTCGCTGCTATGTGGGTGCTATTCTGCTTCTTGCTTATATTCATATTAGTATTGCTGGTAAGATGTAATAAACCTCAAGAAATAGCAATACTGTACTGTCCTTTTTGGCACACACGCCATTAACTCGTATATTACAGCTAAATAATGAGGCCTAGTCATAATAAGCCCTCTCTTTGTTTTCCCCAGTCTAGCCCCAAAGAAACGCTGCAGCCACGAGCCCTGTGGTGTGACATGTGCTGTGCAAACAGGTCCTTTATTTGTGTTGTACCCACCTGCCACTGTGGCCAGAGTGGGGTTTCATCAAGCTGGCACTTCCTGGGTTGTTTTCCATTTTCTTTTTCCTCTGCTTCTTCCAAAACTTTACAAGCTCTTACGGAATGACTGAAGCACTTGGAAACTCTGTGAGACTCTTCTAGAAGAGGTGTAAGGACATTATTAATCTTGGGCTGGCACAATAGTCCTGAGGTTTGTCCTTCCCCCTCCAAAGTGGGAGAATTAGTTTTCCATCCCAAAAACCTTCTCTTATTTCCCATTCCAGCCCAATCTGAGAGTGCCGAGGATGGGGCTTGTCGTGGCAGATGTTGCAGTAACCTCACTTGCAGTATTTCCAGACAAAGAAGACAGATGGGTCCTCCCAGTGTAGGTAAAGTTGTGTGGTCTTTATTGGAGGCAGAGAGGCAAAAAGGAGAAATTTGGCAACTATGGTTCAAGCAGATTTTTGGATCAAGAGGAATGAGCTGTTTGAGCACATTCTCTTCTCAGGAAAAGATGCAAAACCCCTCACCTCCTATTAAAATACGCTTGTTTTATGGGATAGGGAAATGTTGTCTTCATAGGGTTTCTTTATTGTGGTTTTCATAAATCTTATCCTTTTTTTTTTCTTTATTAGCATTTTTTAAAATTACTTAACGCTACTGAATAAATAAGTAATGCTATTCATTACCATTTGTTTGCCCAGCTGACGATGGCTTCTCTTTGACCTTTCAAATCAGTCTCTGCTCCCCATTGAGTCCAGATTTGTCAGCAGAACCAGTAAATTTGAAAGTTCTGTCTCATGTTCTGTGTGTTTAACAAAGTGAATAAACAGATAAACTCTACCCTGTGGTAGGTTTGATCAAACCTTCCACATTTCCTGTCAAAAGTGGCTGTCCAGGGATGGATGAACAGGTTCTTCCAAGGCCCTGATTGTATATTATCCCAGTACTACTGCTAGAAAGGAGCGTCCCTGGGACAGAACAGTCTGTGAGTAGATGAATAACTTCTCAATTCCTTTAAAAAACAGCAAAAATATGTCTGAAAGTGATGACATCCAGAAGGTCATGATCACAAGTGAAGGAAAATAGTTAAGGATCTCCTGATGAAATGCCTTCAACAAGGTCTATGCCACCAAAAAAAAAATAAAAAAAAAAAAGTGGTAAACAGGGAGGCAGAATTCTGAAAACTCTTTTTTCCCCCCAATCCAAATAAAGAGCCAAAACACTCAAAAGTGGAAATTCATATATGCACCCAAAAGTCAGCAGGTAGAAATAAATGTGTTCCTTTCTAATTATTGACCCTGAAATGTACATTGAAAATGCATTGCAATAAAATTATTAATATTTCCTCTAAGACTTTGTGATAGCACACTTCTTGCCAGCTCCTCAGAATGTTTTCCAGCAAACGTTAAGTTTATAAGCAGAAATTACTTTTCTTGAATGCAATGAGAACGAGAAAGAGTGACAAAGTTGTATCACTGGAAGTGATAAGGTCTCAGGTTGCTTTTTTTGTTGTTGTTTTCTAATTAGCTCCTTTTGGAGTCTCCCATTTCAGTGCCCGAGGCAGAAAGCACCCAGCAGAACAGAGCTCAGCACCTGCCCCTTGCCCATCCCTGGCATTTCCATGCTAAAAATCCTGAGTGTGGATGGAGGGAGCTGTGCAGCTCTGCAAGTCTCCAGATCTCAGGCTTTGGCTGAGCCTCACCTTGTTTGTTCCAACAAACCCATTGTGATTCAGCTGGAGCTCTGGGCACTCAGCTTTCACTCAGCACATTGTGTGTGGCTGCATCTGCACAAGTTTGCTCCAAAGGTGAGGGGGAAAATTACCACTGCAGGCTTTGTGGGGAAGTGGATGGTGATCCATGAAAGCCTAATCCAGGATGCTCGAGGAGAGGTGAGGGAGAGATCTGTGTGTGATAGGCTTCTTTCTGCTGTTTGGTTTTGAAAGTTGCTTCACATCCCTGAAGGAAGGAAGACATAACATGGCCAAATCCCACTGGATTCACTGTTGGACATCCACAGGGACTTCTGGACCAAGACAGGTCGAATGCAGGCTTTGATGCAGGTGTGTCAGTCAGGAAACACAGAGTTGCATGTTAATATGTAAAAGACAGAGCAGAAGCTCCACGTCCTTTCTGGCCTGAGAAAAGAAATGTTCTGCAGGGATTACATGGGTCATTTCACACAGCCAATCAAACTTCCAGACAAACTCCATCCGAAATCCAAAACTCCGTGGGTTTGCTCGCTGTGGACAGCTCTCAGAGCCTGTGCACAGGGACAAGCCCCTCTCATTTCCTCTATCTCTCCTGGAGACAAACAACAGCAGTGCCCAGCTTCACTGGTGAATTTAAGAGTACCCAGCCCAAAGAAGCCTCCCAAACCTGGCTGCCATGGGGGCCTGGTGCAGCCAAGCTCATGGTGTGCTCCTCAGCCTGCGCGGTGCTGCTCCTGTGCAGCCTCACCTGCAGCCTCCCCCTCCACTCATCCCCTCTGCAGCCAGCCCTGGCCTCCCTTTGATTCCTGCTAAGCACACACGATGCCTGAGCCTGAAATGATGAGTCTAAATCACAGGGCAGTCATCCATGTGGAGCTGAGGGACCTGGGTTTGTCATTCACCAGGAGGTTCCCATGATGGTCCTGTCAGGAGCCTGCACCCACAGCCAGGGTGCCCACGGGTGAGAGCATCCCCCACTCCCACCTCTGCTGCACTCACAGGGAGGGTCACAGGGAGCTCAGCACTGCTGGGGCAGGGCAGGATGCAGGGAGAAGCCTCCCACATCTGTCCCTGCGTTGGTGGAAGAGGGTGGAGGTTCAGCCTTGACCTCTGGAGGAAGCCCAGCACGGCGATGGACTCCAAAATGTGCAGTCTGAGGATGCAAAAATGACCACGTCACACCAGTGCTAGAAAGCAGAGTGATCATGCCTGCCTGAAAATCTTTTGTAGGTGTATCTTGGTCTCCTCAAGGACACAAACAGAGGTCATGGTGTCTTCATTCTGAAATGCTCGCTTGTCATTTCCCTCCTTTCCTTCCCCTCAGTGATTTACATAAGGAGACAGAAAAGATCAGCTGAGTTCCCTCTGCTGATTCTCCGCTTTTCTGTCCCGTCAGCTTAAGCTGTCTTGAGCAATGCTTTCTGTGAATGATTATTTTCAGCCTATTCTACCTCATCAGGAAGCTTTTTTTTTCCCCTGATAAACATCCCAAACCCTCCATTTCTTATTTCCACCCCATTATGCCCAGCTATCCCCTTACACAAGCAAGTTTTTGTTCCCCAACTTCATCTCAGATCCCTGCGTCTCAGATACCAGTTTCATACAGAATAGCACATATTCAATTAGCTCTTTTTTTCCCCCCTCTTCTGGAAAAAAAGGGTTTTAACCTACAGCTTGACTCTGGTTGTATTACAGGAATCAGGGAAAATAAAAATGGCATCACCTGTAACAAAGAGAAAGTCCTGCAGCAGTAACTGCAAACAGAATCGAGGTGAAAATAAGAACTTTTGGGAGTTTGCAGTCACATCAAAACTCCCACTAATTTACTTGGAATTTATTTGCAGAGTGCTTTGATTCAGTTACTGATTTGTTCCAGTGAGCAGCAATTTCTGAGAGCTGCAGCATTGTTGTTCTGCCAAATTTCACACACAAGAGCACTTGTGTGAGAAAAAAAAAAAAAATTGGTTTCTTCACCTCTGCTACTGACACAAATTCAACCACCAAACCCTAGTACTCCCCAGATAAAACACACCTCCAGTAGGAAGCTTTTCATCAGCTGATCTGTCCACTCAGCTTTCATCTGGACTCCCTTAAACATTTTCTGTTTGTGTCTCAGCTTCCCACTCACCTGTGAGAGGAGGCATCACTAAAACTTCTCAAACTGACAACTTTGAGTCTGGTGCATGTGAGCACAAAATGTCAATTTATAAACCAAATTCTCAAACCAGAGTTTGTAAACCGAATGCTAAGCCTGAATGATTATGATCTGTAAATGCATTGTCAAAAGGGTGATTCCCATTATTTTACAACCCTAATTTCTAAGTCTGAGCTCAGTTCTAAATCTAAACCCTTTAAATCTGCCCTTTCAGAATTACCTATTTTAAAAAATAGCTGATAAATAAAAAGTATTAGCAAGAAACTCCAGAGAAATTCATACCCTTTCTGTCACCTTAAGTAAATAATAGATAAAGAAACCTATTCATCTTCTCTGACATTATTCTTCAGTGCATTTGCTCGTCATAAATGTTTTCATTAACATTAGTAAGGCTTATTCTTAATTTTCTTGAAAATAATTCACCTAAACCTTAGGAGCAGTGAGCTTCCTTTCAGAGCTGCTTCTGGAAAGAATGAAAGCACTCGAAACTCTGCAACCTTGACTCATTCAAAGGTTTAGTACAACATAATTCCACATTGATTCTTTTTCTCCCCCCCCTCCGTGGTCAAGCCAAATTTACACTGATGTCACCTGTAGTACCTCATCAGTTGACATAAGACACAGTGTCCTAAGATTTGTAAATATTTTCAACCGTGTCAGTCAAGTGACTTTTAGAGCAAGTGGAAAACACCCAGTGCTGCCCATCAGTGAGGTTCTTTCAGGGTAAAACTGAGACAGGGGAGAATGGAGACCTGATACCCTGTCCTTTTGATTTAGTGGTGTGAGAGAGAGCTCAAAACACTTCATCTTCAAAACATCACCTGACTCCCTCCAGCCTTCCTTGCTTTGGAAAGCCTCCTACAGTCTGTCACCTTCCCAGTCGGCAAAGTCAACAAAACAATTAAGAAATTTAAGAAAAAAGCTGGGTTTTAACCTTTTTTTTTTTTTTTTTTTTCCGGTGGTCTTTTCTGCTGTGGCTTTAGCAAGGCCAGCTCTGGATGCCGGATTGGATTAATCACAGATAGAGCGGCTGAGGTTGAAGGGAACACTCCCAAAGAAGCACATCCACACACTCCTCCTTCCCTCCCAGCTTCACCCTCCTCTGTAAATCAAACAAGAAATAAACCAGATCCCCTCAGCCTTCTGCTATCAGTGCCGTGGATAATCCCCCACTGGTAACTATCCATGTGGCCAATAATCAGTCAAAGGGAGGGGATTAGCAGCAGTGAGAAAATGCGCCCTGACAGAACACTTCTTCCTTGCACCCTTGCTCCTGGTCAGAAAATTGTCAGGACAAGCACCTTCTCAGGCTAATTGCTGACAAATGCGAGATAAACAGCCTGTTATCACAACCAGCTCCCCTCCCTTTTTAAGAGAAGGGGATGCAATTAAAGCCTTAAGTATTGTGCGGAACGTGACATCCGTTTATTGTTCTTGTTGCACACAAATGGAGCTTTATCTCATTTCATACACGAGATGCTATTGTGAAACACTCACTTTTGGGCAAGAGGCAGGCCTGGGAAATTCCGGGTGAGGAAGTTATAGGAAGGAGAAGAAATGCCTCATTTTATTTGCGAGCTGGCAGGTTCTGTGGCAGCACGTGGCTGTGGCAAAAGGTGTGGGATGAGTCCAGGTTGCCGTGGCTTGGAGACATAACTACTCACAGGAGTATTTCCCTCCATAAGTTGCTGGAAGAGCTGTGCTTGGCTGGAAAAAAAACATGTGAGGAGAGAGAAAACACCATAATGAGTGCAATCAGCAGTCCACTCAGACTCTCTTCAGAGAATTTTCTTCAGTGGATACTGCCCAGTGGTAAAAGGTGGATTCTGCTAATTACTCAGGTTAAGTCAAAAGGTGAAATCCTGGTGTTAACTCCTTGAACAAAGACCAGGGGCTTTCTCCCTGCAGTCCAGCAGACACAGTCAGCTGCTCCTGTGGCTGGCAGCCCCTGATTTGTCACTGCTGTCACAACACAGTGTTGACTGTGCAGCATCACCAGCCTCGTGCCCTCACGAGGGTCTCAGCCCTCAGCCAAGCACCCCAAACCAGCCCTGGGCTGCAAGAAACCCCTCCAGTGCCAGGATATCTCACAGATGGACAAGAACTCATAGCCTTACATATATATTGGGTTGGAACTGGATGACCTTTAAGGTCCCTTCCGACCCAGACTTTCCTGTGACTCTCCTGTGGACAAGCCACCAGGTTATTAAGAACAGGGGTAAGAGGAATTTAACACTTCTTAGCCACGTTAACAACAGTCAAAGCAAGCAATCTGTCCTTACATCTCTGAACTACTCCATCAGGAACTGTACCCTTATTTCACACAGCCTGACTCATCTTTGCCCTTAATTTCATGTATTGCTACTCAGACATTCAGAAACCCGGTACCTCTAATTTTCCTATACATCCATAACTTCCATAACTTCCACTTTGTGATAACAAGAAGAGTGGCTAAATACTATTGAGCAGACACCTGATAAAGGAAATATAAACTTTGCAATGCCCTTTGCAGACTTCACACGCAGATGTGGATTAAACCTGCAGTAAAACACTCCACTTTTATAAATGTAAATGGTTTTAAAGCCTTAATTTCTTGAGAGCCTTTCCCTTGTAATGATCTGTTTGGGGCTGACAAAACTGTTCACCTCAGCAAGTTTTGTCCTGCCACAAAACAATATACATCCTAAATTTTAAAAATGAAAATCAGAATCCCTCAGATCAGTGATTTTTCTTTTTTCCCACCATTGTTTGCAAGAGGGATTTTTGTACTTATCCATGGATCATCTGATCCTGCCAATACCAGACAGGAGCTGCCCTGCTGGAAGAGACAAGGCCTTATCTCCCCCAGAAATGCCTCCCTCCCTGTGAGCACAGCCAGCAGAGGCTCATCCTGGTGCTTGCAGATCACTGCATGTTTGGCAGGTGGGCTTCCCCTCCTGCAGGCTGAGCCCCCAGCAAAGCGTGGTTTGTGGTGATTAATATTCTGGGGTGATGTCGTGGATTAGGATTTTCTCCTCTTTCCCCCTCACTCTTGTACAAGGTTTCCATTAATGGCAATCCTTCGTTCAAACACATCCTCCCCTGCTCATGCTCAGGGCAAGAATCACACATGTGCTGCTATCTCTTGCCTGGGACCCAAAATGAAAGGCAAAAATTGTATTTCAGGGATAGGTGGTTTAATTAATGCTGCAAGCTCCTTGAATGATGCTGTTTTCAGCACAAGGATAGAATTTCCTCCAGCTTGAATTTATTTTTGACAAGGACAATTGTCCTCTTTGCACCTCCTGCTGCCAGCCTGTAGATCCTTCTGTCCCAGGCTAACCTGCTTTCTCATAGGCCATGCTCTTCAAAAAATAGGCAGAGATGTCCCTCCATACATCTATTTTTTTGGAAAAGAAAAAAAGAGAAAAAAACAAAAGGTTATTTGCTTCTTTGGGGGCAAAGGCTTTGGAAGCAAAATAATCTGAACTGAGCCTTAGAAGGTTATTAAAAAATAAATAAATAAAACAAACAAACAATCAAGCAAAGCCTGCTGCAGATGGCTGGGAGCAGCACCTCATTTTTCATTATGGGGGGTGGCTGGTGACTTTATTTTTCTTGGCCCTGAGAAAGACCAAGCATTCCTTGAGCCATGTAAATATCCAGCTACGCCTCACTCCATGCAAGATGAGCACATACATTAGTGGCTTTTCATCAGACACATCCTAGCTGCTCTGGGGCTGAGGTTTTGGCGGGGTGGGCAGAGGAAGGGGTAACAAAGTTCATGGGAATGTCTCCAGTCCCTTCCCTTCCCAAAGCAGGCCCTGCAGAATGCTGTTACCAAGGTATTTGTGATGCTTCCGATGCCTTGAGAGCCCAGCCAGGAGTAAAGGGAATAAAGGTGGGGATTTATTGGAAAGGCCTCCAAAGGTACCCCTGGGGAGCCAGAGGCTGCTGCCCAGATGGGCCCCGAGATGGACCCTGAGAGGCCATGAGTTCTTCCCACTTTTATAGCTTTGGTTCATTTGCATCTCAGGGTTCATTCTCCAATTAAAGCTGCAGTTAATGATGGAATTCCCCTCAGTTTGCCCCCCTCAGAGGCTCTTTGGTTGATGCTTTTTGGGCCCAGGAGGGGCTGGGTGTCCTTGGAGAGCAGCCCCGGAGAGGCTTTGTTGTGTGTGCCCAGCACAGAGAGCAGCACTGAACAGGGAACAGGAAACTCCAGAGTGACACACTGGACACTGCAGGGTTTGAAAAATAGAAAAGTTACAACCTAAGGCATCGCTTCCAGGGCAAAACCTCAGGGGCACCTCGGGAGCTGCCGTCTCCTCTGGTACCTCGTCACCAACCATGGGCCACTTCAAAGGCAGACGTGGCCAGCCCAGGCCACCCATGGAGAAAGTTTATCCCCAACTCTTGCTAGCTAGGGACATATCCAAGGTTTTGGAAATTCTCTCAGGGAGGACACAAGGCTGTTCTCCTCCATGGTGGCAGTTGTCACAGCAAGCACTAGGAGCAGACCCAGGGAGAAAGAGAGCAGGATGTGACCTTAGGTCATTATCTGGTGAAGCGGCTGCAAATCAGGCATTGAAAACACATGCTGCACTCCCAGCCCAGAGAGCTGTCACTGTTAGATGATATCACAGCTGGCTGAGATGAATTCTCCTCTGGTGGGCAGAAATGCCTCTCCTGGCTGGTTTTGTGGATGCATTCCTCCTCCTCCTCCTCCTCCTCCCCGTTGTTCATTGTTTGAGTCAACTTGAGCTGCCTCTCCAGCCCGCGGTGCGAGATCAAGAGTCCTCCTCCTCATGCAGAACATGGAAAACAAATGAAGAAAGAAAAATTGCCAACACCAGACATTTCCCTGATACTTTGCAAATGTAAAAAGATGTTATTTTTGAATGGAGTGAAAACATTTTATCTGGTAATTCCAAGTGAATGCTTGTTTTCCTTGAAAAGATGCATCTGGATCCCCTAGGCACCTCTGCAAAACTCGGGCTCAGTTTAAATGCGGTTTTAAAAATCAAATTTGACTGCTTGGCAGTCCCTTCTTCCTGGAATCCCATGAAAAATCTTATCTGACTATGAGGGCAGGAGTCAGAAGGCTGTAACAGAGCAACTGACTGGACATTTACAGCTAAACTTTGCAAAGTAGGGAAACTTCAAAGTTCTCCTTGACAACTTGCAGGACACAAAACAAAATATTTCCCTTGCACTTTTTCCTAAGCATTAGAAAGTTTAGCCCAACAAAGGGATTGTTTTGCATAGGTTCTCATTTTAATCTCTTGGCTTTGTGTTCAGGAAGACATGAGACAAAGACAGCTTTTAGTGTGGATGGCAGCACAGGAGATCCTAATTACACCTGGGGAAAAACAATTCTCGTCTTTCCATGAACAGCTTTTTTTAAAAGAGGAAGAAAATAAGCTTGGGCTGAAAAGACATGTCTTTAGGCATTTTTTTGTTTTTTAATAATCACTCCAAAGACTTCACATTTTGAGAAAAGACACCTCTTTCATTTAGCTCAGAGGAGCTCTTCATCTACTGAACTTACTTAATTAGGAAAAAAAGGCAAAAAACAAATCCAAAGGTTTCCTTTTTAAAGAAAAATATGCTTTAATAATTTTTTAAAATTGTGTTTAATACATGTTAAATTTTAAAAAAACATTCAATTTCTAAGCTAAAGTATCAACTCGATTTCCTTGCAAGTCCATCCTGTGAAAAGCAACTTTTGGCACTTTTGTATGATTACATGGTTCAATTCCCATGAGCAGAAGGACCAGAGATTCCCCAACACATCCCTAAACTAAGACCAGACCTGGCGATAAATTAACACCATTCACATTAATTGACCTAGAGCCTCCTTGGTGCTGTTGTAGGAGGAGTGCAAAGAGCTGAACCACAACGACCCCTTTTTAATTTCACTCCATATCCATGCCAGCAGCTGGATGTCTCCTCTTCAGAGCTGGGTGGGTAAAACATGGACAGCTCATGGGGTGAGATGAAGACAGTTCCATAGGGAAAGCAAAAGCCATGCACACAAGCAAAGCAAGACAAGGAATCCCTCCCCTGCTTCCCATTCAGCACCTCCAGGAGAGCAGGGCCCCTCACCTGTACCCAACACCAGCTCTCCAGCATCCCCCTTCCTCCCTGTTCCCCCCTTTCCACGCTGAGCACGGTGCCAGACGCTCTGGAATATCCCTTGGGTCAGCTCTGGTCACCTGTCCTGGCTGTGTCCCCTCCGATGTTGGCCACAGGAGGGGCAGGAAAGGCCTTGGCTCTGGGTGAGCCCAGCGATGACAAAAACATCTCAGACCCAAACACAGCCCCACAGCAGACCCTGGGGAATGAACTCCACCCAGGCCAAACCAGCACAACCCCACAAACAGCTGCAGAGAGCTCCCAGCACCACGACCTGGCTCTCACTGCCCTAGGTTTCACCAAAAAAGGATGCTTTAAATGAGAAGTCACACTCAGGCAGTGAAAATTGGTGTTTTCCCTATAAATGAGAAGAAACATAACAGTTCCCCAGCATGGCAGACAGGAAGGGAAAATAATGTAGGTGTGTATGTATTCTGCTGCGGGGTGTTAAGGATCACAGTTGTATTGGACCTTCAACTGAGAGGTTTGCAATCACGCCCCAGAAGTTCCTTTACCAATAATTATGTTTCAGAATGCCCCTTGATCTGGATTCAGCACTGTTTGTGAGAAAAGATATCACAATCAAGGCAGGGCACAGCCCAAGAACTTTTGTTATTAACATATTCTCTGTCATTCCCTCCAACTTAAGCAACTCCTCTTACCTGTCCAAGGAGTCAAATCCATCACGTTATAAAGAAAACAAGTGTTAAGAAGACAGGAGGATAATCTTACCTAAGGGACAGAGAGAAGGACACAGACCACAACCAGGAGCAGGAATCAGAAGGGGAGGACCCGTGACTGAAATGTCACCAACAGCAGGAGTCATTTAGCAGCAGTGACAATGTAACACCAATAGTAATAAAATAAAAATTAGTTCTGCATCCCCATTTCCCTTTCTTCACAATGTAACTCTTCTTCTGGCTTTATATTTGAAAGCTGAGTTGTTTTGTTAGTAATCAGGAGAATGGTGAGAACTTAAACAAACCTGTTTGGTGAGAAAGATCCCTGGAAAAAAATTAAAAACAAAGTAAATTCTCAAGACGGGAGACAAAAAGAGAGAGAAGAAGAATAATAAAAGTCAACTGAGAATTCTCCAAGGGGAAGAAGAAAAAAAAAAATAAAAAGAGGAAGACTTAATTATGCACTAGTTTCTTTTCCTAGCATGTTTCTTGACTTGGCACAGCTGGAAAATGGAAAGTTCACTGCCAACATATCAAATGTCCCTGGTGTGGGCTCAGCGCTCATAAAGTTATGTGTGTGTCTTTCTCTCCCTCTTCGTCTGATTGCACAGAAAGATGAAATGAAGGACTCAGTGAGATAAATACTGGCAGCTGTCTGGGAGCTCACTGCAGCGGGCAGGGTCCCTCTCAAGGAGCCACAAGGGGCTTTTTCAACTTTCTTTTGGCCAAGGAAGCAGCAAATTCTGAAACCGGGTCTTTCCAGAGGACACTGCTGTCGAGTCCCCAGGTCCACTTGCTTTTTTTCCAGTGATAAATTGCCACTCTGTGGACATGCTTCTGCTGAAGGATGTGCCACAGAGTTAAAAGCTGTTTTGTCTCTCGAAGGAGTGGGCTTCCCTTTGCAGCTCGCAAACAATGAGTTTTCTGTACAGCCAGTCCTACGATAGGGCTGTGGAAGGATGTGAGGTTTAGCACAGACACAGGCCCCAGGCTCTACGGTACAACTCACCCATCAAAATGCTGACCTTTTCCATTCAAATATTACACAGAATTTATATATTTAAATCGAGATTACACACTATTTTTGAAAGAAGCTGGGCTCCTATACATGATAAATCTTTCAGATTTCTAGTCACTGGGACCAGGAACAGTACTTTTCTGCCCAATTAGTGTCTATTTCTTCAAAGAGATCTTCCCCAGATTCCATTTAATTGGCTTAAAATCTTTTGTGACTTCACTTCCACTTTCACTAGTTGATGGCAGGGAATAGTTAAGGCTGTTACAATGGAAAAATAAAAATAAGAACTATTTTTTTTTATCTTTAGACTTGCAAAGATAATCATACATCCTTGTGACGCTATCACATAAATAAAAATACAATTTCTAGCTAGTTACAACTAACTTACTCCTGACCACATCAGCATGGGTCTTAACATGATGGAATGAGGCAAGGATTTGCAAAAATGTAAATAGCACTGGGATTTTGTCAGGCAGGGGGTGGGAAGGGATGGGATGGGATGGGATGGGATGNCCCCCTGCCACCTTCCACTAAACCACATGGATTATGCTGCTGGGAGCAGGGAAATGCCCTTGGAGGCACCTGCACAGGCTCCTCCCTCCCTCTGCTGACATTTTTACAGCCTCTGGTTTCCACTGGCTTGGCAAGTTGCGAGAGCACCATTGGTAAACATTCTAAATCATAGGGAAGGCCGGTCAAAGTGCCTCTCCCCACATTAACAGCGCCTTTGGTAATTACATTTGTTCTTGAGGTTCTTTACAGAAGGCTTTCCCACCATTATTTGTGACTCCTCTTTATCCTCTACCATGTGATGGTTTTATTGTGGGGACGTGGGCTTACCCCATTTTGCATAGCACCTCCCAGCAACACTTGGCTTAGGATGATTACTTTGTTCATATTTTCCTTTTATGTTCTGCAGCCATCCCTGGCTTCTTTCCACTTGGGCTCTGGGAACAATGATGGAACCGAAATGTGCAGAAGCCTACTGAAATAGACAATCTGCTGACAGAACAAGATGTGATTAAAAAACAGTTTCAAGAGCTTCAGCAATCCATTCTTCTAAAACTTCACAATACTGCAAATGGGATACAGCACAAGTTGTCCGAAAAAGAGGAGTGAAAAGGCCAGCTGGATTGCTTTTGGAGCCCTGCAAATGGGTCAGACCCTCACCTGTTTGCATACTGCAGGAGAACATGGATCAAACACCTTGAAATTTGCCAGTGGATTTTACCAGATCTTCATTGCCCCTCAAAGAAATTCCCAAGGAACACCAGGTACATGAACAGACAGAACACAGTGAGGGTGCTTTCACTGGTGGCTGTGATGCCCTCAGGTTTTAACTGAGACAACCTTTGCAGGGAAGAGGCAATAAAACAGCTGAGGTAGCCAGTTAACTTACATACCCAAAATCTTTGCCCCTTTTTTCCCTGGCTTGAACTGTTAATATGAACTCTTCACGCAAACCTGCTGTAGATGTAAATTCACCTTACCAGAAGATCAGAGGGACAGGCTGGGTTAACAGCATGATTTATTTATCTGCTGCCTAGAAAAGTTCATTCAGAAGGAAACTGCCACACCAAACCCATAAATGCAGTAGAGTCATTCTGCTTCTTCTGAAATATATCAGGAGAAGCAAGGGGCACTTTGAAAGGAAAACAGATAAACACTGTTTCTTTCACCCAGAATTTCTTCCCCTCCACTTTTAGAAGCCATCTAAAAGCATAAAAAAGACACAGCACAAAGCCCACCTGTGGCTCTTCTCACTCAGCAGAAATATCCAGGATTAAAATATAAGACATGTTGAAAACCTTACAGGCTGAGAACACTGCAGACACTGAGCTTGGGAGTCTCCTACTGTGAAGGTATTTCCAAAAGAGGAGATAAAAGATTGAGGGAGTTCTAGTCTGAGACCATTTAAAAATAAAAAAAAAATTAAAAATAAAACAAAATAAAATAAAATAAAATAAAA
>VXAC01000897.1:124684-136259 GCA_013399225.1 Rhipidura dahli
AATAAAATAAAATAAAATAAAATAAAATAAAATAAAATAAAATACTAAAAACCCCACAACCAAACAAAAAGCAAACTGCAGGGAGAGGATTTATCCAGCACTAAGCAAAGTCAGTGTTGATAAATCTAAATGTGTGATACCAGCAGTGACATTCAACAGCCCTGGCCTCTGCCCAGAAACACCATGGAGAGACAATAACAAAAATAAAAATAAAAATAATAAAAAAAATAATAATGAATTTGTCATTTCACAGACTCCAACTGGAAATGGAGGGGCCGGCAAAGAGTGACAGAGAAGAGACAAAGGGACTTGGGCTGTTGCATGGGCCCCATCCTTGGGTTTTGTTTGGTTTTGAGTCCTTCATAGGAGCCTTTTCACCATGTAAGGGGTGGCTGCAGAGGGTTCCTGGCCCACCAAAAAGGGTGGTGAGGTCTTGAGTTCCCTGACAAGGCCCACCTTGGTGCTGTGGAAACAAAAGGGATTTCTGGCACTGGATTTAACAGGTCAGAACTCATCCCAAAAGGTTTTGAAGCAAACAGAGGTGTTCCCACCCCACATAAGCCCTGCAGTGAGGAAATCAACCAAAACTCACCCATTTTACCAGGAGTGTCTCCCAGTCCTGTGTTCAAGACTTGAATGCTTAACATTTAAAAACAGGATCACTACAAAACCAGTGAAATGTGAAAAACATAGGCAGGATTTCTTCTTTGTATACCCTTTTGAGAAGCAGAGGTACTTCTGGGCAGAATCCTAAAACACTGCAAAAATAAGGATGAGAATTAAAAGGTGCTGCAGTTTGCATATGGCAAATATGATTGTTGTTCATTTTTCTGCCCAGGGACAGCAACACACCAAAGAGCCAAGAGTCACAAATAACACTGCTCACAGCACAACCTGTGGATGGAAAGGTTTGTATTTGCTTTTCTCTCATGGAAAAATAAAAGGTATTTGCTTTCCTTCTGCTGCAAAATATTATTTTTGCTTGAGTGTTTTTGCATTTCCTCTGAAACTTGAATTATAAAATGTGATTCAATATTAAAAATGGCACACCATTCTAATCCTTTTAAATTTCCACACATATTTTTGGCTTAAAATTACAGCAAGAATTATTAATGCTTCATAGTAGTAGGTCATTATAAATAAAGCTTAACTTTTTATTAAAAAAAAAATATTTGGAACTCTGAAATTGATATTGTTTTTATGAAAGAACATCTTTTATTATTGAGTGCGGGCAGGGGTCTTCCGCACACAAAGGTGTTTTTTTTATTAACACTAACTTCTTTTTAACAGTGAAAGTGTTGCTTGGGAAGATTAAATATGCATTTTCTCCAAGATAATTGCATTTCTGCTCCTCTGTGATGCCACCACAGAGAGGTCTGGGGCACTGCTGTGGGGTTAAATAGAAGGAGTGCAAATTGTGTTGATATTGACCAAATTGTGGGTTGAAAAGGCTCCACTTAATTGCAGTTCTTGCTGGTTAAATCACTCCCTGGTGGTTTTCAGCTGTTTTTCTGAGCATGGCCCTCCCAGAGTGCAGAGCATCCCCAGGACGTTCCACGGGACGATGACTTTACCCCGTGAACAGGCTCCACCTTGAGCGGGAGATCTCCGCACGCTTCCCTCTTGGCCAACAAGCTCAGAGTGAGGATAAACAGCACAAATCTGCCCAAAAACCGCCAGGCACACTTCCCTCCTCAGCAATCATCTCCTGTGTGACATCTCAGCTGGGACCAGACCTTACTGTGGGGTTCCCTTCTCTGTGTATTTTACCGAGGGCGAGTAATTTTATATATTTTTTTTTCTTTTTTTTTTTAACATCAACACCGTCACTTTCCCGAGCAGCTCCTGAATCAATCAACATTTCAGCAGAGTGGGGGGACAGGAAAAGTCAGCTGCTCTGTTCTGGCTTTGAATGAACTCCTGCCCTGAGAGACTGAGCTCCCCCCAGGGAATAGCCCCTATAAATACGGAGATCTTTTAAAATATTTATACAGGATTATATTCCGTTTACCCAATGTGCTACAAATCATCCAGTTACATAGCTCAGGCTTGTTTCTGAGGACAAGGATCAAACTTGCAATTAAATAGCAGGAGCTTTACCTGCTTTTGCTGTATGGAAATGTGCAAGAACAGAGCACGCAGGGTAGGAATGGGCTGTGTAATGTAGATTTACACAAATGCAGGTTTTAAGGGGTGGGATTGAAAGGCTTCTAGAATGACTTCGAGATCAGTTTTTACTTCAAACACATAATCTTGACTTCATTAATAGAGAAATCAGGCTCTCAACAGGAAAATGGGTTGCTGTGAATGTAATTCACGTGTAACTTGTGCACATTATTTTTAATTTCATGGATTAGAGCTGTTTCTCCATTCTGAAGAAGTTTTCATTCAGATCAACCAAACAAAAAAAAAAAAAAAGCCCACAAACAAACACACAAACAAACAAACACCAACCAAGAAAACCACAGGAAATTAAATAACTGTACAGTGACTAAAGCCCACCAGAGTTACCTGGTGGGTTACCACCATTCACACTTTTATTCCCTCATTTGTCTTACACCTCTTTCCTGCAAGAGGAAGAATACTGGATCAATGCTCTAAATGTGCAAAAATCTGGGATTTAATCAAAGCTTCATATGCATTTAACTGGGCAATATTTGGAAAACTAACCTGAAGGAACAAATGCTAAAAAACAAGTTAAAAGTGTCAAATGCAGGTGAAAAAAGCAGGTAACATAATTTACACTGCACTGCTAATATTATATAGAGAGAGTATATAAATTATATACCATGATATAAACTATGTATTTTATGCTAAATGTTATGTACTACTATACATAAAATGATACATTGTAAATGATATGTAAAATAAATAATAGTTAATATAATATAATTTATATAATAAAGTGTAATAACTATAATATAATTAATATAATATAATGTAATATATTAGTTAATATATTAATATAATTAATATAGAAACATAGTAGCTATAAATATTGCATGTAGTATATAAATACATAATATTATGCTTTAATAGCAGTTGTATATTCCTAACTAATATGTTACAATGTACCATGTAGAATGCAATATATAATATAAAAATTTATATATTACATTGTGACAATTGGAGTCCTAGATATGGTACTGCATATTGTACTGTATGCAATATTATTATGTATTATATATTTTATATTGTAGATAATATATTGTGTCTTATTTATTACGACTTTTGCATTATGAGACATAATGTATTATACAATAAACATTACCGATCAAGTTTATTACATATAATGTATAATGTCTAATAAATAATATATAATTCGTAATAACAGGCTTGTTTAATACAGCACGTAGGCCATAAATTCTCTTATGACCCACGGAATGAATGCTGCAGTAAAAATAATCTAAGCTGCAATTCAGCAACCCAAAGATGAAGTGAAACCTCATAAAGACGTTGAGATCATGCTGAAATGTTTTGCTGAAACCTGTTCTTTGCAGGGAATAATGCCTTCAAATTGGACTGTGGGGTTCTGCAGGGGAATTTCGGATGGACTGGACAGTAACAGAAGGAAGCACCACCATCTACACTGTGAAATCTCACAGATTAGCTGTGCTCACACAGGATTTCAGGACAATGTGGTTTGAATTCCTTAAGAGCCAGGAGGCAGCTGGCTTCCAAGAAACCTCTCTGGTGCTCCATGGAGCTGTGCAAGGCAGGCAATAAAGGCACCCTGACCACATTCATTCTTTAATTCATCCTCAGCTGGCAGTCTGGCAGGGACCAAGGCAGTGAGGGTCCTGCCCTTGGCCTTTGAGGCTGGGTTCAGACAATCACAGAGTTATTTTAGGTTGGAAAAGCCCTCTGAGATCATCTGGCCTATTGGAAGACAAAAAGTAGAGAATATTTGTTTGCGTGATATACCTGAGATAAGGCCAAATATTGAAGATCAGCAAATGAGCTGCTCTCAATCTGATGCCCAATCACCTGCTGCACCTGGCCCTGAGCCATCTGTAAAACCTGACCCTGGGTCAGCTGTGAGACCCTCAGAAATAATTTATACCCCCCTGAACAGGTCTAATTGTGATTCAAAGCCCTGCAATAAGCTCCTAACACTTCTGGAAGTGTTACAATCTACTGAAGTCTGAGTTAGAACATAGAAATATTATATAGATTCTCACAGGGTGAAAAGGTGAAGGTTTTTGGGATTGTTATTGTAGTGAGTTAATAAGAGATAAGAGCCAAGACGGAGGATTGACACAGTTAAAAATTCCTTTTTCCTTTCTTCTACACATGATCCATTATGTGCTGTGGAACCATTGGATGGAACTTTGCAGCAGTTCCGCTGACATGAACATACCTGGACAACACATAATGGTTTAAAACTGTAAATAACAAATTACGTAAAAGATGGTATAAAATGTCAGGGAAGGAGAAGCAGCCATCTTTCACTCTTCATTCTCTCCTTCTAGTTAGCTGTAGAGTAGGTGCTAGTCTGCTTTTGCTTATGCTTATGTTAGCACTGCTGATAAGATGTAATAAACTTTAAGAAGCAGCAGTATTGTGCTGTCCTTCTTGGCACACTCGCCGTTAACTCGTTTATAACAACCACAATAACGAGGCACGGATTGTTACATGGCCCAACCATCCCCCCACCACTGTCCCATGTCCCCAGGTGCCACCTCCACGCCCTTTTGGAACACTTCCAGGGACGGTGATTCCATCTCTGCCCATTTCAACACCTGACAGCTCCTTCAGCCCTTCCTGCTGTCCACCCTGAGCCTCCCCTGGCCCAGCCTGAGGCCGTTCCCTCCCCTCCTGTCCCTGTTCCCTGGGAGCAGAGCCCGACCCCCCCCCCGGCTGCCCCCTCCTGTCAGGGAGCTGTGCAGAGCCACAAGGTCCCCCCTGAGCCTCCTTTGCTCCAGGCTGAGCCCCGTTCCCAGCTCCCTCAGCCCCTCCTGGGGCTCCAGACCCTTCCCCAGCTCCGTTCCTTGCCCTGGACATGCTGCAGGCCCTCAAAATCTGTGGGGATCCATCACCATCTCCAATGGTTTTCAGTGGGTGCTCCCCGTTTTTCATCTGCTGTTGCACTCTCTCTTCCATCCCCAGCACCTCATGGAGCACACACAGCTGGAAACTGCTGGGAGCAGGCAAGTTTTGCAAGGAAAAGTGGAGCTTTCTGATGCTTTTGATCTCTCCTTAGCAAGAAAATCTCCTTCCCTGACTCTAACCATTCCTCTGAGGGCACACCTCAGCTCAGGTTCGCCACCAGCTCAGGATGTCATGGTAGAAACTCTTGCAGTGGTGCACTGAGAAGTCAGCACCAGAACAAACCCATTCCCCCAAAAATCAATATTAAACCTCCTCCAGTTCCCATGACACGAGGTCAAGAAAAGGCAGAAAGCTTCAGAAAACTCCCCCCAGGATGTTTGTTCAGTCAGGGCACAATCCTAAGGTGTTAAGGGAGGTTTTATTTGGCTGGTGCTCAGCTAAATTCCTGTTTATCCTGGGAATTCAGGATCTGTTCTACCCGCAAAGAAAAGTCTCAAGAACTGAAACAGGAGCAGACACTGATAATTCATCTCATTCTGTCCACCACTGCTGTGTCAGAAAAGACAGTGCAGAGCAATGAACCCTTCAAATTATGTGTCCCTAGTAGCCTCATGAAAATTTGTTGGTTTTGTTTGCTATCCAGGTCAATTATTCCACTTTGGTTTTAGAAAGTAAAAGAGGAACTGATAGCCTAGATAGGCTGAGCTGCATGGGAAATTCTGGGAAGAATTCATCATAAAAAACCAGGAAATGTACCTTGAATCTTTGATCTTAGTGCAGATCACTTGTGTAATGATCAAGAATCAGCGAGTTTCAACAGTTTACGTAATACCAGGGACAAAGTTGGCCTCAAAAATGCTGGAATAAACTCTTAAATTAAAGGCACTTTCAAGCTGGACAGAATGATAAGAAACACACTATAAGAAATAATCTTGACTAAGGAATGGATAAAAAGACATCTCCTTCACAGTTAGGATATGCTTCTTAAAAGTACACTTAAGCATATCACTACCAGGCCTACAGTCTCCTTGATAATTTGGGGTGGGTAGTTAATCTGAGCAGAAAGTGATAAGGGGTGAAAATGAAATGGAAGAGAGAGAACGGGAAACACCCATATATCCCCTTCCACCCCAGCTCTGGGGCTCCTGTAAAAACTGCTGCAGGGGGAATTTATTCACAGCAGTATTTTCTGCCTCAGACAGTGCCACCAGAGCCACTGACTGTGTGAGGAAGGAAAGGAACAAATCACAGTCCAAAACCAGAAGTGACACCAGGAATGGGTCACTGCAGTCTGGGCTCTGCAGGGCTGAGAGGCTGGGAGTGATTCCCTGCAGGGCAGGGGCTGCAGGGGACAGCTCTGCACCCAGCAAAATGAACCACAGAAACATCAGATTATGGAATGGCTTGGGCTGCAAGGGACATTAACATCATGCCCTCCCACTCCTGCCATGCCAGGGACACCTCCCACTGTCCCAGCCTGGCCTCGGGCACTGCCAGGGATCCAGGGGCAGCGCCAGCTGCTCTGGGCACCCTGTGCCAGGGCCTGCCCACCCTGCCAGGGAACAATTCCTGCCCAAGATCCCATCCAGCCCTGCCCTCTGGCACTGGGAAGCCATTCCCTGGCTCCTGGCCCTGCAGCCCTTGGCAATTGTCTCTCTCCATCTTTCCTGCAGCTCCTCCAGGCCCTGCAAGGCCACCCTGAGCTCAGCCCCAGTCCTTCTCCTCTCCTCACTCTGCCCCAGTGCATGAGTGAGCTGGGAGCAAACACAACCTTTGCAGTCAGGAAAACCTGCAGAATTGGGGCATAAATACCTAAAAGAACACACAAACAAACAACAACAACAAAAAAACCCCCAAACAATTAAAAGAGTCAGCTGTTTGTTCCACAAGCCATCCAAGAGGCAAGACAGGGGTTCAGAGCAGGGCCAGGGAGGGTGAAGGAGGAGGATGGAGCATCACAGGCTCTCAGCATCCTCCCCGGTGGCGAGGGAAGAGCAAACCCCCCACGGGGAGCCGCAGATGTGCTGCAACCCACGTCTGCTTTCTCGCAGAGCCACTTGTCACCGTGCTGATGCCTTTTCCTGGCCTTGAATTCAAGAGTTGAACACAGTTAGAAGGGAAAAGGGATTTTACTGTGGGATTTAATTTAAGGACCCTCGACCCTGGCCCACCACGGCCAGGTCGGATGCACCTCCCTGCACCCCGCAGTGCCCACCCACAATAGATCGGGGATCACATTGTAGGTGTCACTAATTAGCCCATCTATCAAGGATTCCCCAATGAGAGGCTCCAGTGAGCCCCCTCCCCAAGGACCCTTCCCCTGGATGGTTCTGTCTCAGGTTCCAAAATGTGCTCTGGAGAGGCCCTTGGGCTCTGGGCACACTGATCCCTCACTGCCAAGCTTCTCAAATGTTCAGTGTCCCAGCCTGACAAACAAGCCCAAGAATGGAGGCAAAAAGCACCAAGAATGCAGAAATTGTAAAAAAGGTATAACAGGGGTATAAAAGAAAAGGCAAAAAATCCTCATGGCATCAGTGCTCCGAAACAAAACCGCTCCAAACGGGGGCAAAACAATCCCCGCGGAGTGCCTCGGTTCCCCTGGAAGGCTTTCGGTGAGATGCGAGGCTCTCGTTCCGGTTTCGGCTGTTCTTGGCAGCGGGGCTGTGCGTCGGCATCCTTTCTCTCCCGGTTTTCGGGGGGTATTTCTGGTCTAGCCTGCCCTCTAGTGCTGTGCGGGTCCGGCTCCCGGAGCGAAAACCTCCGGGAATCCGGGAGCCAAAAGGGTTCGGGTGCCGCGGGCAGCGCGTTTGGAGGCGCTCGGTGATGCGCCAGCACCGCCGTGCTACGTCGTTGCCTTGTTTAAAGGCAAATTCAAATTTACCTGGGATGGTGGAAAGGCAGACTGAAACCACAAGGTCATGATTTGGAGGAACCGGCCTCTCCTGGTTTTTTTATGAAGTCACAGTTTTGCAAAACCAGCTCTCTACAGCGATCCCACGTTTGGCCCCTGCTGGCATTAACACAAACACAAACAGGTAATTTTTTTCCCTCTGCCCTTACGTACAGGATTGCCGAAGCGTCTATGCGCATCTAACACAAAATATGACACTGCTAAAAATCTTGCACATCATCCATCCAGAACAATGCACCAATGGAAAGAGGATTTTGCTTTGCTGCGTCTCAAGGTTTCAGTGCCAAGGCTGTGGGTTTAGCAGCACACAGATCTGCAGCACGGCAGTGAGAAGAGTGATAACGAAAGCAGAGAGCTGCAGGTGCACATTTCTGAAATCAGGAGACACAAGCACACACAATCCTAAATTAATCGGTAAGATTTTCGGGGCGGGGCAGCTCAGGTGGAAAACAATTCTGTCCTTAAAAAGGCCCTCTTTTGTGAAAGCATTTACATTCAGTTATGCACGCTTTTCATTGTATTCTTTCCTTATCAGTGCTTTAGGAAATCATTTAAATTCATATACTGCTGCCAATTTTTGACTGTTGGTCTTCTTAGTATAATGGAAAATATTTTCATTAAACTAATGAATTCTGTGATCAGTTCAGAGGTGGTATCACTAGTGTTTTCATTATTCTTATATAATATTTAATATAAAGCCACATATATGTATATAGGCATAGAATCCTTTTGAAAATATAAAATGGATCCACTGCAAATAATTTGAACTAAGAACGCAACCTCAGTGTTCGATTTTTTTAAGTAGGTTTTTTGGACCATCCAGAGAAGGACAGATTGTTTCCAGCTTTTGCCAGGGAAGCAAACTAGCACACGTAGTCACTCATTCAGGGGACTCTGCCTGCTCCAGATCCTCTGCTCCCATTTCAGGATCCATGACAACTATTCCTCCCTTTCACCAGCCAGACAAGTGAAACCCACACCAAAAACCTCCCTCTGACCCTGTTCCCACTGAAGAAATGAAATAATTTTAAGTGGAAGTGACTGACTTCAGCCTGTCCCCTGCTGCAGGTGGTGGCCCTTGGGCAAGAACCCGAGCCAGGGGTCCCAGGCACAGCCCCCCCTCCCACCAGGACCCACTGTGACCCCAGTCCACCCTCAGCGTCCCAGCATTGTCCCCCTGGGTAGGTCCCAGGCTGATCCCAAGTGTGCCAATCAGCTCCTACACCCCCTGAAACACCTTTTGGGGCAGGCAGATTTGGGGCAGGGATTTTTTGGCAGGCTCATTTTGACTGGAGTGGGGTTAGGAGTGTTCATAGTGTCAGGAGGAGGGAGGAGAACAGCCCCAGCAGTGAAGGGGCAGAGCAGCCTTCACTCAGCACAGCCCTCCAGCCATCACCCAAAAAAATCTACTTCTGGCCCCTCTACCTGAACTCTCTCCCTCGTCCCAGGGGAGAAATGAGTTCTTGTAACATTTGTTCACCTCCCCAGGTCTAGGGAAATGGCTCTCAGCTAGCCATACCTGGACTTTGCTGCTCAGAGACGCAGAGATTTTCATCATCCTTCCCATAAAACATCTCCTCGGGTGTAAGCAACAGCCAGAGCTTGGTCCCTTTTGGGGAAGGATTATAGAAACACAGCAAATACACACAAGAGCAAATTTAATTCTCTCAGAACTGACCCTCAGAGCCCATTAATGCTTGTTCTTTTCCCCCAGGGGCTTCTCCACCCCATCTTTTTACTTTTGTCCCTACAGAAGCGTCTGTCATCTTCATTTCAAAACATGCACACACACATGAGCTTCTGAACTGGGGGGGTATGATGCCCTTGCAGGACATCAGCACCTTCTTTATGTTGAAAATCCCAAGTGGTTGAAATTCCCACAGGGCTGGAAATCCAATCAGCTAGTGTCTATGTTGATTCCAGCTATCACTAACCACTAATTCTGACAGAAATAAGACAAAAAATCATAATTTCTGCAGCACCAAGAGTAGCCATTTAGAGACCTTGATTTAGGACCTCAGAGCATTGGCTGGAGCTCCACCAGACTTTTAAAAATAGTGTTTTCTTTTTTGCCACAGCCTTGGACAGGCACAGCTTCTTGCACACGGGTTTTTGAGGGTCAGCAATGTACCTTTCCTTTAATGCAAAACGTGGTTCAGACCTCAGCATAAAATCTGGGACCTGAGTCTTTAATCCTGAGACTGATAATAACTTTGAAAGCACTGACAAAACTGCTGTCTTTTTTCTGCCTTTTTGCAGTTCACACTTCCCATACAGAGTATTAAGGCTGCTGACATGAGAGGCACTCTGGAAAACTTTCAGAGTGTGTTGCTGACTGGTTCTCTCATCCTGAAAGTGAGTAAAACACATCTCTGTGACTCCTTGTCACTACCCTCCCGCGCCTCCTTTCCAGCAGGCATTTTCAAAGCAGGCTTTTCTACTTCCCTGTCTATTTGTTTTCTTGAATCTTAGATCATTATTTGCATTCTCCTGCTTTCCTCGGGCGACAGACAGATCTGAAGTCAGATTTTAAATGGTGGAGAATAACATCAAGATCAAATTCCACATCTATGTTGCACACTGTGTTGAAATAACCATGGGCTAATAGGAGCCTTACAAATGAACTAATGAAAATCAGCCAAAAGGCAGAAGAGATGAGGGGAAACGAATCTATTAGCATTATCTGGAAACTTAATCTTGAATTTCGGCTGCCCTTTTGTCAGGTTAATATAATCAGATAAGGCTGTGAAAATACAGATAGCAATTAGCATCTTTAACTTGGAATAAATGAACAAGTAATTCAATACTGGAAGTGTATTCCTTTTTGTCTCTATTTGTGCAGAATATGACAGAAGATTAACTATCTCCAAGGGTTCCCAGTTGCAACTGAGAGCTATTTGTAATAATGGGAAGACTGTGGTATTTTATGTCTCAGAAGACAGTTATGTGATTTCTCCTGTGCTGAGGTACAGTTATATTTCACGGATGAGGAGTCCCTGTTTGATAAATCACAGAGCACAGCTGGCTGCAAAATTCCTTTACACCTTGAATGAATCTCCATCATGGCAACTACTGCCACAGCACTCATTTTTACTCACTCTTTGGGAAAATAGGGGAGCTGTACAATGAGAACATAACTCATTTGATGAGTTTGTTTGTTTGTTTGTTTGTTTCCTTCATTAGAAATCCTTACTTGCAGATTGGGGAGCCCCGTGCCCCTCTTGAACCTCTGTCACTCCCATGAACTCAGCTGGCATCTCAGCGCTGGCTCCTTGTAGATATTTCTTGCCCTGATTTGTCTCCTTTTTACTCAGTTTGACAAACCCAAACTGTTTTGTCTCCTCTCAGGCCACCTCTGTGGTGTCTCCTGGTGAAATGCCAGCTCCCACCTCCAAGGTACAGGAACGAAGCTCTGGCTCCTCCCTCAGCCCCCCTCTGCTCCTGGTTACCCCTTATTTTCAGGCTCATGGCTGGGATCAGCTCAGACTTCCTTCCACATCCCCTTTTTGGTTGTCATTTCGGGCAAAGCACTTCCCTGTTCATCTCAGCTTTTTGCTTCTCAGTCCTGGGAATGGCAGTGTGACGTGTTCCTGTGTCCTAGGTTAAAAATAG